>VYZQ01008945.1:67136-105901 GCA_013400655.1 Mystacornis crossleyi
GTTTTAACCAATAGGTGAATGCATTAGAAAGACAACCAACTTACCAACCAACCACTTAGTTTTAACCAATAGGTGAATGCATTAGAAAGACAAGGCAGAGATATTTTAGCGGGATTCTTTTTCTTCAGGTGGGAAATGCTGGTTTAACAAAACTGATTATTTTTACTGGTACATATGGCTTTCATTAAAATATTTGCAAATATGTTGAAATATTCTATTCCTAGCTTTTTGTGACAGCTTTTATGCTACACTGTTATTTTACATAAATGCAAAATGAAGTCTAATTTAATGAGCCCAAAGGAAACAATTTGACTTTACTGTTTGAACACTTGATCCCACGAAAAGAAAAAATCAGTGAAAGTCACTTTTATCCAGCAGCATCCCTGGAAAACTTCTTTTTAACTCACTCTGGTGACGATCTCTGTTGCAGTCCATACGTGGGTTAAAGAATGAGGAGAGATACTTTACCCTTGCCTAGGGTGGGAAAACTGCCTAAAATTTCTTCCTGGGAGACATATTCAAATCCCTGCAGGAAGGTGGAAACATGGATGATACATGACTAAACAATTTCATGGCTTATGACTTTTATCAGTATGTAAATGAAAGACAGTGAGTGGCTCTTTCAAACATTCACAGTGGAAGTGTTCATTTGGCCACATTATCAAAAAATAAGCAATGAGAAAGAGATGGGAACACGGCAGAGAGAGGCAGAGGCTGGGATGTGACCAGTGTAGGAATGAGTCATCTGAAGATTCACTGGGGGATGTGATGCAGACTTACTTTGTGACCCAAGGAAAGCAATTTACACATGTCTTCAAAGCAGCCATTAACTTCAGGAGCCCAAATTGAAACAGTGTGAGAGGAATTTCTCTCACTGGAGATGTCCATGCGTGGGGTGGTCACTAATACCCTACTTACAGCCAGGAGAAAGCAGTAGCTGGGCTTCAGGCTTTTATCTCTTGGACTGCTTTGGACGTTCACACCAGGACAAAATGCATCTCTCAGAAATGCCTGTTTCTATCCCCAGCCTACATGGGGAGCCAACCTGCCTCACCCATGCCCGACTATCAGCAGGGCAGAGGTCTGGAGTTAGGTGAGAGGCTGCAGCATCTGCCCTGCAGCACCTTGTTTGATGCAGCTGCTGAATGGTTACAACCCCCCTAATCTCACGTGACACCTGTGCAATGGGTATTTTGGAAGCAAAACCATTTTCTTGTGATCTAATACATGGATCTTGCAAAAAAAAAAAAATTAAATCTTACAGCATGGAACTTTTTTTCCTAAGGGAAAATATCCTCTCAGGATCATGATGTTTCTGCTTCAAAATTCTTGAGTGTCAGGGCAAAATTAAAAAAAATGAAGCGAGAAATATGCTATTAGGAAATCACAGATACTGCTAAGGGCCTCAACCACTGTGCTGTTCCCTTCAGAATACAATTCCATAAACAAAAATTGCCTTGTTTTTAGAATGACAGCAAGGGATAGGTAAGATCAACATCTAATGGAGGTGTTCAGTCTGGCAGTTTCTGTGTCTCACAGGTTGCTATTTCTTGTATTTATGCATAGCAACAAAACTGTTACAGGTCTTAAATAAAGAACAAGAATCCCTAAAACATTATAAGGTGTCAGAACAGAGAAACACAGGATAGAGAAAATTCAGACAAAGCTCCCTACCCATTCTACCTATCTTTCCTGGAGTATAAAAATCTTGAAAAGATTAAAGAGAAACTTCTTAGTTTTCAAATAACAATCCAGTGTCCTGATGTGCATCCCAGGCCTAATTCAGCCCTCATGTAAGTGATTGGAACACTCATGAGGTCAGGAAATTTATGGAGTCAGGCTTATGCTTGAATTTGGCTTCCTATGTTATATGGGGGAGCTCATATGAGGTTTTCTCCCTAGGAGTGAAAATACAGTTTTCAACCAGAATGTGATACATCCCTTCACAAATAATAAACAAATTCCCTGTGACAGAAGCTCAGCCACACCAAACTGAGCTCTATGCAGCATTCAAAAGAAAAAGAATAAAGAACTGCTACAGACCTAACACAAGCTGGGATGAACACGATGTGTACCTGACTTCTGGTTTGAATTCAGCAGGCTCCTCTCTTCTAACAGAACAAACGGATTTTGCTTCCCCAAGCATATGGTAGCAACACATGCGATTTAAATCCCATATGGGACCTTTTTCAGGCAACCATCCGGCTATAAAATGTCACAAGAAGTCACTTTAGATCCCCATTATTGAGTGCAGACACTTAGCATTCCCCTTTGTAGCACTGTCCACAGCCCCAGGAGAGGTGTTTTTATTATAATTTTTATTTGTGCTGCGTTACTACCTGTAAGTTAAAGAGCACTGCAACGCCTCTGCCAGCATACTGTGAAAAATGTAGGATTCCTTCAGATGCCCATGGACTAATTTAGCCACAGATGAAACCAGTTGGAGTGACACATAATGAGAAAGAATGGGACAGGAAAAACAGCATTGCATGATTATTGCATAGCATATTTTATCACTTGGTCTCAAAGTGCTTGGAAAACAGGGTAAGCAAATTTATCCCTATTTCAAAGGTGGGGAAACAGAGGCACGAGCAGGTGACTTCTCAGAGCAAAGGCAGTGACAAATGCTAAAGCAGTGACAGCTGGCATCAAAACCCCAGTCACAGGCCAGCCCTTCACGCACTTTCACACTGCCTCCTCCTCACATACTCTGGTCCCATTTAAAGAGATCTCGTAATGCCTATGAATAGCTCAGCCACACACATGTAAATGTGGGGCAAAACACCACACAGAATAGGCCTTTTCATCTCCTTGGCCGCCTGCACCATCATGCTCAATTGCCACTGTTGTGTAGGCAGCACAATGAAAATGCCTGCAAAATGCAGATTTTAGAGACCGGTATCAGAAGAGCCTCCCTTCCCGAAGAGGAAAGCATGTGTGCACTCAGTGGGAAACTGGATATCCAAGCAAATGGGGCTGGGATTTCTGGCATTGCAGAGGATGCAAATCAACAGAGCATTACAGTAAATAAATGGACAGAAGTCTGGAACAGGAAAAGAGAATATTTGTGTTTGATGTATTTATAAGGAAGGCAGAAGCAGAAAGGGATAGAGCAGGGAAGGAAATTGCTTTATCAGTGCACATGCATTAGATTTAATGGTTTTCATACTAGGAAGGTCAAGAGGGGAAGGATTCATAAATTCCCCTCGCAGTGGACTATTACAAATGCCATGTTGGGCACAGCAAGTGACTCAGGCTGTGGAAAATCATCTTACAGTGGACCTGAAAGACAGGGAGAGTGGTCAGTGAGAGACCTCCAAGGTGAAGAAGAATGGTGATGACTAAGGGAAGGGAAGTAAGAGGCGAAGGATGTTGATGTTTTAGGCTAGAATGATGGCTGCCAGGTTAATGAAAGGCTCTTATAAACTCATAAGAGTATGTGGCTGGAATGCAGAGAGGATGAGCAATGCACTGTGAGATTCTCTTTTCAAAGGAAGCAAGGAGAAGAACAGAGGAAGCCATTGATGAGAAGCATTAAAGGAATAAGAGAAGAGGAAAGAGATCTTGAGAGGGAGAGGACTGCCAAAGCCAAAGAAAGAAAAGGTTTCAGCAACGGGATAAAACTGATGTCACCAAAGCCAGGAAGGAGGCTTAGGACCTAAAGATATGGACTAGCTGGGAAAGAAGGGATGACACATGGTGTACGTGCCACCCACCAAAAAATGCACAAGCCCTGGGCCACTGTTCATCCCATTTCAGTTACCCTTGCCCAGGAGCACATGAGAGAATTTTAGTTGTGTGGCAAAAACCTTGTCTTGAAGGATCTTACCTCTTTTCACAAAGCAACCTTACATCACATCCTTTATCCATCCTGACAGTGACACCATTGTTAACACCACTGGTTTGTCATGGCAGTGCAAGAAACCCAGATAACTGTACCATGAAAAACTGAGAGCTTCACAGCACATCACATATCCAGTCTCCAGCCAGTAATTTGCCTGCAATATTGTTCCCTTAGCAAGAATTTGCAAAATCCAAAAAACTTGGTCTCGACAAGAAAATTCTCAGTGCATTTGAATTTCCTGCAGTCATTAATCTGATGTTTTTCTTCTACCTCTCCTAGTTTTCCTGGTCCTTTTTAATATGACTGTACATGAAGTCAGTCTAGGCTTTACCTTTAAATTTGCATGCAGCAAGGTTTTGATGCAGGTTTTTAATAAATTTTCTTTGGTTTACTCAGGCAATGACTTCCCCACTGCCAAACACCTACGCCCAGCCTGCTGTCTTTCCATTTAGTCCAGTGAACCAGGTCAAGCCCCAGTCAAAGCCTCATTCCTGGGAGGCTCACACTGGGCTATAAAACTGATAATGACACGAGGACAGAGAGCCCAGTGCTCAGACACAGTGATTGCTCAACAGCCTGTAAGAGAAAAAAATCACAGTATATAGATAGCAGCCAGCACAGGGAGACCAGAGAGCCCAGAAAAACAAACATTGTTCTCCAAAGAAGACCTCTAGTTAACTTCTCTCTGCCTTCGTCTAGACTGGAATTAACCTTATGAATTCAGGTAATTATTCTCTGCCCTGACTCTTGTGTGAGTGGCTTCAGAGCTGTCTCCCTGCTGTCTCCAGAAACAGCAGTCCACAAGGACATTTCAGATATTAATTGGAAGGGAAATGTTTGCAAAAGGTCAGTTCAAGCGTAAGAAAAGCCCCTTTCATTGTGGCTGGGGGAAGAGCAGAACAAATAAGTATCTCAAGGGAGGCACAGCCAGCCTTTTTGATTTATTTGGTAGAGGGCAGGTGAGAATCAGTGAATCTTCCCCCCTCTATATTTTTGGTTTTTTGCTCAGCCTTTACCAACTTAATGCATTTCTAGCCAGGACATAGATCACCTCAGCACAGTTCTCAAGACTATCTTTTTTTATTTCCTACGCTTATGCACACACATGATAAATCACACTGCTTATGACTTCGTGGGGATTAGTGCACAGGAATGTTTAAATAAATGTTTGGAGTGGCTCATATCATGTGCTGATGGCCAGCATCCCGTTTAATGCAAAATGGCATTCAGAGACCGGAAGGGCATTCCTCTTGGATTTCATGTGAGATCACAATGCCACTGGGGATGCAGAGACTGAAGTTTAGGAAGAAACAGGATGGGAAATTATGAAGGACACACTGACGGCCTCCTGACGATTCAAGGCAAATGCAGGAAATACATCATAAATTATTTTAGCAAGGTCTTCTGCTGCACTGGACATCTACTTCTTTGCTGTGCAGACATTTCTCTGTAGATCCAGACATCTCTGGCCGCTCTCATTTTGTTGCAGAATTTTTTATCTCAGACAAATGTAGGATTACTTTTCTCCTATTTTTGTGGTTACAGACAATATATGACATAAATGGAGCATCACATTGCATTAATGATTTAAGAGTGGGGGTTGTTTTTCTTAAAAGTTTTCCTATTTCAGGCCTTTGTTCCTCACTGTGTTACATTCCTGGGTCCTGGGAAGCTGGGAGATGCATTGGGGACTTTAGGACTGAGAGAAGGGAACGGGCAGATGAATTTGATAATTCTGGCTGTGCTGAAAGTCTCTGAAGAACAGAATGAAGATCCTGGCTACAGGACAGTCCCCTGCCAAGCACCTCAGTGCCAAACACTGGGGGTGACTCCAGGGTGATCAGACCGCGAGCCCAGGTTTTCAGGCAGCCACAGACTCAGATGCTTGGGGTAGGGGGATCCCCAAAGTTGGTGGGCACTTGGGTCTCTGTCCCCTCACCAGGAAAACACCTGGGTTAAAGAACATGTACTCTCTTCAGTAGCTGGCTGAAAAAACTCAAAGACAAGTAAAATTTCCTGAACAAACCTGAGCTCTAAAATGAGAAACTGGCTTGGCAAAGTGTTTTGATACTGCCACAACTGCAGCTGGTAAAACTGCACCCAGTTTTTACAGAAGTTTTGCTGCAAAGAGTGTTCTCCTGCTTAAGGATTTGCTTAAGCGTGTCCTGTGTTTGCTTCTGCAAACAGCCCCTGTAATACAAGTTCCCCATCTTTGTCCTGGTATTAGACAACCAGGCACCTCTGTGAGCAGTGACTCTCCAACAACTGGTTGAAAAAGAGGACTGCTTCAAGTAAAGGCACTCACTACCTCTTTTGGAGACAGTCCAGACATTTAGGATGTAGAGGCTAATCCATTTAAGCCGTGTAAGGCAAATACTCTGCAGATTACCTTTTTCAGCTGCCTAGCTAACAATCTACAAGGACCTCCTTTATTTTTTGTGTAATAGCCTTTGACACCTGTTTCTCACAGACAGCAGTAATCTGGAGACAGGCAGTGTGCGCTTGCTTTCAGAGAGACCGAGTGCTTGAGGTCCATGCAATTTCTGTGAATTTATTTCTCCCGAAGGTTAGGTCCCATGTCTATAAATTAACCTCTCAAGTCAGCAGGGCCCTGATTATTGTTATTTGTAACATACAGTGGTCAGAATAAACATGTTTCTGACCTTTCTTTTGTCCACCACAGCAATGCGGAGGAGTAGGAAAACCCACTGTGACCCTGAGCATCAGCAGCGAGCACTGAGAAACAGCTTTGTCCCTTTGCAGAGTGGGGCAAATCCTAAAAGTTACAGGTGAAGCACCTGCCCTGCCTAATTATGATGATCTCACAGGGCCAACTCTGTGGCAGGGATGTTCCCACAGCCATCCACAGTGAAACAGTGGAGTTCTGTCGAGCTGCAGGGACAAGAAAAAGGAACTGGTGACTTTTTCCTGTTGTCAGAGCTAAACCCTTGCAAGTGGCAATAACTGGCTGCTCCCACAACTCAGAATTCATCCTGCCTTTAGAAACCTCTAATACAGGTTGGAGGTAGTGCCCTCTCAGAACATTAGAAAAGCATTTCCTTGGCAGACCCAGTTATTCCTGCTACATGGACACCTAGAAGCAATTTGTGCATAGTCACTACAACAGCCTTTCAGAGGAATGTATTTAACATTCTTTCCTGAGTCCTTAATTGCAGTCTTGTGAATCCTAGTTACTACCCTGAGCAAATCAACAGTATTGCTGGGAGAATAACTATAATCTCCTGATTTCCTTTTCCCAGGAAGAGAACTAGCAAAATAGATCTGCTGTACTGCAACTTCCTATAGCTGTTTTTGATTGCATTGTCCTCCTTAGCTCTACAATAAGAATTAAACTCCTCTCTCTGGTGCAGTTTTTGGATTCTCTCCTGCTGGGAAGATGCTTTGTAATGCCCAGTGATTCACAGCTCTGATATTTCATATCTAATGGAATTATTTGTGGATGGAATTGTTACCTTTCCTGAGAGAGAGACATTCATAAAGCCGGTAGGAGACAAATTATATACATCTTCCCCTATCTACTCCACAGTACTTCTCAAAAACAAGTTATTTGGCAACCCTTTTAAAAGTTCCTACCATTGCAAGAATATGTGAGAAATTTAAAGAAAAACATGGGGTATTGAAATTACACAAAACACAGGGAACTCAGAGTTACAAATGGGTTTAAGAAAGACCCAGCTGTGTCACAGCACAGAGGATTAAGACAGGGGGATCGAAAACTCTCTCTTCTTTTTCTGCAGACCATATTATCAATAACTCCCCATTATAGGATTATATGCCTATAAGGCATATGTATAGATCACCACATGAGGTGTGTTCTGTAATTGCTGGATTGGGATTAAGACATTTTATTGCTTGAAGTCAGTCTGAGTTTTAAGTGGTTTAGACATCCCTATGGCTCCTTCAGATGTGTCTCCTTCTGCTCCTTTCAGAGGTGACTGTGTCCTGTCGCAGGTGGCTGTGCCCCAGAGTCCACAGGGCTGCTCTGCCACAAGGGAAATGCCCTGGAGAGGTGCTTGTGCCATTCCCCCTCTAGCATCCTGTCCTCAGGAACCCCCCAGAACTGCTCTGGGACTGAAGTCAGAAATCTGAGCTGTGGAGCGTGTCTCATAAGCCTGCTGGTGAATCATGCAGGAATCCTGTGGTGCTGGCAGACATTTCTTTTCAATTAGTTAAATTCCCAAAGTAAGCAGATAGGTTTCAAGTGACATCAACTACAATATTTTAGTCTGCCTGGGGCAAGTGCAATGCACCATCCGTGGGGCCCCATTCTCGGGGTTTTCCAGGCAGGGACAAACCTGCCCTGGGGTGGCGGTTCAGCCCCATGGCACAGGGGGTCCTGGGGCAGCCCGGTTCCCCAACAGGGCACGAGGTCCCAGGATGTGATCACCCATCAGAGGGACAGTGCTTTGCAGAAAACCAAGGGCTCTGCTGTGGCTGAAGCCCATCCATGTGGAGAGCATGACCCAGGCATGAAGGAGAGCCCCCCAGAGCGGTGCAGATCCCATCCTTACACCACCAGAGAGCACAGCAGGCCCTTCTGCCAGTGGGAACATGTCAGGACAGCACTCTGACAACCCTAATTTCTAACCTAAACCAAGGTTTGCTTGCAGCTGCCTGTACTTGGACTCATCAGGGCACTTTTTCTGTGTGCGGTATAGTGTTTCTCATTTCAAGCGCTCAAGGTTTTCCTTCTTTGTTATCCAAACAAGAACAGCAGACAGCCACAAGCACTGTGTGTGGCACAGAACCCAGGCAGTAGTGGCCGGCAGTTCCTCAAACACAACCCTTTGGCACAGTGACATCCAAGCCACATTTACCTGGGCACAAAACGGCGAGCAGGACGGCAAAGTTGGCCTCCATTTTGGGCCGCAAACAGAATTTGATTTCTGTCACCCAAAACAGGTGTTTTAACACCACTTAATTGGCATTACTGTGATCAGCCTGGTCTTTACCTTCTGAAAGAGGTGTCCCACACTGGGGCTGCAGAGGGGCTGTGGAGCACATGGCCCAGACCTGGGGGCATGGAGGAGTTCTCAGCTCTCAGGGGTGGGACACACCCACCCCACACACTCTGCTTCCCACTATCACCATATGAGCACCAAGGGACCCATGGAGTGCTTCTCCTCCAAGAGTCCAAGTTGGCCAGGAGTGGGACCGTGGAGAACATTCACCTCACCTTCAGAGAATGGGTGGGCATATCAGGTGAGGCTGCTGGACAGGAGAGAAGTCAGTCATGTGCAATACCACTGATCTTGTTGACTGTGAGATGGAGAGGAACCTGTGAAGTCCCATAATTTCAGGGCACTGGAATGGGTTGTCCAGGGAACTTGTGGGTGCCCCATCCCTGGAAGACTTCAAGGCCAGGATCAGCCTTGAGCAGCCTGGCCTAATGGAAGATGTCCCTGCCTGAGGCAGGATGGTTGGAACAAGAGAATCTTTAAGGTCCCTTCCAATCCAAACCGTTCTGTGACTCTATGATTCTATAACCTATGTGGGTAGTTTACCTTTCTTCCTCCAGTTAATATTATTCTGTGCTTAAATCACTAAGCATGACCTGCATTTGTCCTCTCTTCTCCAGCTATCACTGCTGTTCCTTATAGTTGGAATCAAGTTTTGGCTCAACTAAGTAAACTTTGATCAGAAAAGATTGTGGATCTTGGTGCTCATCCCTCTTCCTAGATATATTGTTCTTGTGTTGGAGCCTACTTTACATGAGTGCCAGTTGCCTGAAAATAGGCCCATTGAAGAGCAGCAGCATTCATTAATCCTCTAACATATAATGCAGACCACAAGGAACTTTCCAAGGGATTTGGCAAGGGCAGGCAATGTTTTGACTGTGGCTGTGAAGGATCTGCTGTCTGAATGGAGGCACCTCAGATTTCTCACCCCTAGAGAAAAATCTTCTACACACATACACATGGAAGGGATCATCAGCCTTTACAGAGGCCACAAAGGTTTGGGATTGCTTCAAGAAGTTGGTAACAAAACTGTGTAAGAATCAAATAACCTTGCAAATAGCTGTATCCCATTAGTTATGAGAGCAAATGCTGGGCTGAATTAAATGTTGTTGTGGCTCATGAAGTGTCTCTGTACACATAATCTTGGGCAAGACCCAGAAATTCTGGACTCTGCATTTGAAAGGCAGCTGGCTAAATAGCCGTGACAAAATAATAAAAAAAGGACTGTTTATTTGCTCAATACATTAACCAAGTGATTAGCTGAGAAATGGGAAACCCTGAAGAAAGAAGAAACCTTTCCCTTTGTGTGAAATCTGTTTTTCAGACTTTCCACCTGTATTACACATTCCTGGAAAACAAAACTAAGCTCGATATATCTCAACTAAACCATGAAAGCTTTCCCCAGACTGAACGATCAGCTCAGTGCATTGCTCAGACCTTTGTGCAGCTCTTGCTCCTTCTCTCACAAAATCTGAAAGGCAGCGAGATAATTATGGATTAGTTACAGCCCTGTCTTATGAGGAGCAAACATTCAGGAGTTCTAGAGGGCTTCAGGCAACCAAACTTCTGTGTGTCCTTGCTATTTAGTTATTCCTGTATTTCCTTTTTAGCAGCTCAGACTTTCACAGGTGACTGCTTCTGCTACCAGATAATGAGTAAATCTGCTGTACGTCATGTCATTCCTGATGTAGGCTGGCTCAAAAAAAATATTTAACTCTGTTTGAGAATTCTTACTTTGTTCTCTCCTGGTTGTCCAAGCTCCCCACTCAGTCCTTCCTAAATTACACTAATCATTTGCAAATTCTTTCCACAGGCCTCTTACCCGCTGTTGTTATTGTGCTCCCTTAGCCTTGTAGTACACTGGGAAAAAATGCTCTTTTTCCTCCTTGAGAAAATTATAGAGGAGTTTTCTGCCCATCTTTCTCTACTAAATCTCTAGTTAACATTAGACCACTTCCGGAAGACCACACACAGGTAATCAAAGAATCCCCTCACTGCTGTTAATGCACTGTGGAACAAGTATTTACAGAGTCTGTGAACTGCTAAAAAGCAATCTCGTGCTTTTCTTCCTAGACACAGAATAGGAGCAATCTTCTACAGGTCAGGAATACAGTGAGGGAGTGGTTGCCAGTGTCCCAGATTTGGGGCCATTTGAGGTGCTGTAGGATGTCCTTGCTGGCCAGCAGTTTCTGCTATAAGTGCCCCATCAGTCCTGTGTCACATCTCCCAGGTCTGTGCAGGTATCTCCAAGACTCCCAGCTTAGTGTAACTCTGGTCCCCTGTGGTCCCCCATTGCCTCATCTGGGATCAGAGCCAGATTCAGTGCTAGCTTTGGATCTGCATCTGGACTCTGGGCACCAAAGCTAATATGAATATTCCCTCTTGGGACAGAGCACAACCACAGTGCGTGCCTGTGTGTAGGTGTGGTTGTGCCTGCACAAGCTGGAGCACACAACCAGCCCTGCAAGGAGGAGGAACAAGGCACGGGGGTCAGCCCACCCCTTGTGCCTCTGAGCAGGAGATGGATTAGGCTGCCAGGTGCCCCCACCAGTGCAGGGTCCTGGAGAGAGGGCCGGAGCACAGCCCTGCAGATGTGTGCGGTGAGATATTGGACCAGGGGATTATTGAATGAGTCAGACGTGAGTAAGACTTGATAGACCTGAACTGCCCCAGGACTGCTCTCTGGGTCAAACAGAAGAGCAGGACTTTTGTGGGAGGAAGGTCTAGGCTATTAGGAGCCAGGCGGGAGCATCTCTGTAAAAACACAGAAAACAACACCTTATGCTTCAAGTACACTCAGCAATGAAAACAGCACTCCTACGAATTAAAGCATAACAAATGTAATGAAAACAACTGCAAACTATTAGTGACTGTTACCTGTTATGCATTTGTTTTAAGTCCTTTGAATGCTGATAGACCATTTTCCCCCACAGAAAATCTCCCTACATTAGTACTGTTTCCCTTACTCACCACATTTGCAGTCATCACTAGTAAATTCAAGTAATGAATTCATGAGGAGTCTGGATGGCATAATAATTCTGTCTTGCGCACTACCACAGCTACCACCCAGCAATCCCAGGATGCTTAACCCACCCAAGTGGATTAATCCTCCCAGTGTTATTCTGCTGTATGTCAAGGCAGTGAAAGTCCCTACAGACATAACAAAAACCCTTCAGGGCACCATATTTCAGGGTCTGCGGGGCAGAACATCTATTTGGTACCAACCCAGTGCCTCTAGGAAGTGTCAGATTTGCTCTGCATGCACTGTGCAGACAGTCTACACATGTTTCATAAATCTGCCTCGCTGGGATGTGTTTGGCTCCCAGCACACAGACTGTGTATTGCACAGGCAGGAGGGTGTAGGAGGTTCAGAGATTCCACACAGTGGTCCAGCACTCAGGATATATAAAGTCCACCCAATACTTCTAAAAAGCACCAGAACAGCTGATGGTGTGAGCAGTTCGTGCAAGACAGAGCAGGGACTGTCATCCTTTGCTGTGTGTGTTCACAGAGGAATAGAATGAGGTGAAATTACCCTCCTGGAAATGTTGAACCCTCTTGCTCACATTTTATGCAGCAGCTCTATGCATGTGTTATAGAAATGTCAAGGAGATTCAGCTGTCTGGCATCCTGCTCAGATTCCTGGGTACAAAAAGAGTCAGCAATAACCAAGCTGCACATTAGCTCTAATCAGAGCACTGAGAATCAAAAGAGGAGCAAGACTGTTAAACTGTTCACCATGAAACATTTAACAACACAGCTTTGGTGTTATAAATGTGCCTCACTTCACTGATAGTACATTGAGCAACACCATAAAACTGATATTAATGTGTTTTTTATGAAAGGACTAGCAAAGTGAGTTGTCGTACTCTCAGAGAGCACCAAAATCAGGTCAGTAAGGATATCTTCAATTCTGAGCACGTGAACAGCTCACCAGGTCCAAGAGGACCAATCACACTTTTACATATATTGCTGAACTGGAATCTAATTCAAAAAGCAGGACTTACTGCAACAGAAATATACTGTATTCCATGCATTTTCCTCCACATGCCGAACTGGGAAGTAAAACATTGATTTCTAACACATACCCTATTCCTGCATCATTGATGCAGTTATATCTCTGCTGAAGTGTAAACGTTCACTAAATTATTGAAACCTTTGTAATGTTGTAAAGCAAAATGTTAATCTTAACAAGACACGCACAAATGCCTGCAAAACCAAGAAATCAATTGTAAATAGATAAATAGAAAAAAATTACTGTATCTTTATTTTCATTTCAGTGATCTGTGTGGCCCTGCAGTGAACTCCAGTTTAGAAAAGAACTGAATAATGTTTTGCAGCTGCTCAGAAAATGCAAACCATTTGCAGAATTTTTTAAAATATTTCAGATATTGCCCTAGTATTACAGTGGGGAAAAAAAAATCAATGTATTTTTAAAACTATCCAGAAACAACAAAGAAGGCGTTTGTTAATAGTTAGCTCAGAGCTTTGCCTGAAATATTAAATGCACACAACCAGCCGTCACAAAAACTACAAATGTCATGACTTTGTTTACTACTGAGAAGGAATTGCTGAAATATGCACTGTGTTACAGTGCAAGGCAAAATGCAGCAAACTATTTCTGCAAAGGAGCTGTGTAAGTTTCATCATGTGCTACCCCTCACATTTGCTTAGGAAAAAAAATAGAATATTCGCTTCTTTAGCCAAAATTCTGTTTGGGGAATGAGGGTCTAGGGGAGATAAGCACAGAATGAAGCAGTTCCTTTCATATATCTCTCTTTGCTGCATCCAACTCAGTGGAAACTGCTCGATGCCAATTCCACAGCAATATCCCCCTGCACCAGCCCACAGGGATGTCATGGAGGAGGATAATGCTCACAAGGTCTCTATATTTTTGGTGTCAAACAGGAGTGGGATTCGGAGGTTGGCTGGAGAACAGAAACAGGAGCCAGAGTGCCCGGGAAGTGCAGGCAGCCAAGGCAAACTGCAGCACTGCTTCTCCACACACACTTCCCGAGATCAGCAATTTAAGGGACAGGTTTAGGGAGAAGTTTATGTCTGTCACATTGCTGCCTGGAATCAAAAGACAAAACTTTCCAAACAATATGAAGAGTGGTGAGATAAAAAGCAGTTCTTTAATGGAAGCTTTCAGGTGCACAAATATGGCTCTGTGCACACGTGATATAGGATTTCTACAGTTTTTATAAGGTTAATTAATTAGTATATCTAGCAGGAACATCCAGTTGGAGATCAGCTGCCCCAGTAACCTACCCTTCGGTCTGCCCCTTTGGAGTTGGTCCAGGAGATTCTTTGCCCTACATGTTGTTATGTCTCTCAAATTCTGGTGGAAAACCAGGTGTCCTTGTTAGAAATTCTCTTCTTGAGAATAAGACTAAAAAGAGTTCCAATAATGTGTTAGAAAGGGTTAGCTTATTGCTCTAATATGTGAGCGAGGGCATGAAAAGCACTAGAAGCCATACAACTATATATTAAAAATCTACAAAGCTACAAATATATGAAAAGGCTAAAAATCTTGAGGTATCAATATCACAGAGTGCAAGCCCCCCCCCACCTGTAGACTTTGCCATGCCTATGCTGCTGGTAGACCCAGCCATTAATGTGCAACCTTGGAATGTTTTCCATGATGCTGATCCCTAAAAAGGAGAGCCAGCTTGGAGCATCCAGATGAAAAACATCTTCTGCAATGGTGTTTATCGTCCTGAACATTTTCACGAGTGTAATGCAATATTATACAGCTAACTATATGGTTTTATTAAAAATCACTCATTGCCTTGGTCCTTTCTGAAGAAGATCTATGTGTTTGCAGACCAGAATATTCTGCTGATGAGGAATATTTTTCTCCTGGCAGGAATCCAAGCATCAAAATGTGGGTTTTCGTAGCTGTGGTGAGTAATCTGTCAGCAGGGAAACCATGACAGCCTAGAGGAGGAAGAAAAGAAAAAAAATCCAATCACATTGGAAACAGATACCCCATAAAAATAAATAAGGGGGAAATATTTTCCAGCTCTGAAGCCTTGTGTTGAAAATTATTGTCCTGACAAAAAAGGCACACTTAGATTTATTTGCTAGAATTTCTGATGATGAATCAGGCAAGAGCTGAAAATCAGTTAGGATGTTCTGTATTGTTGCTGATAGATATTCTCAGTGTGGACAAAATATATTAATGGACAGCTTAGGTGCAATTCAGACAAGCATTTAGATCAAAGGCTGAGGCCTTTTTGGCATGCTGTGATGTATTCTCAGCTACTTCTAGGAGATGCTGTAGGTATCCAGACATCACATGGGCTGACTTGTGGATTTCAGCAGTTTCCATTGGTATCAGTGAGAGCCACACTAGAATATGGGCTCTGAAATTTATACCAGTTTAGCTATACTTTCTGTAGTAAAACATGGAAACCCTCACTGAGGTAAACAGTGTGCCATCTACCCCTCCTGCCTGCCTGCCCAGCCTTAGGCATGATTGTGAAATGGGAGTGATGGGACTGTCAGCAAAACAAAACGTGGTGTTGCAGAATCGCTGCCGTCCCTCCCGTGCCTGTGCACACAACGAACCCCACGCTTGCTTGGCCTTGACAAGGCATTACCTGGTTCCCAGTGCTGTGATTTCACAGCAAGGTCTGTCTGCACGTTGTTATTTTGGCCCAGCACTGGATTTTTGAGGGTTCTCCAGGGGCTGCGATCTTGCTGCCTGTCCTTCCTTTCCCCTCATCCCTGCCCAGCGTGACAGGTCAGCCCAGGCACACAGAGGTGGCTGAATTACAGCTGTGCAGCCCCAGTTCGTGGCTGCACTCAGCCCTGCTTGGATCTACAGCTGAGCAAAACTATTCTTCAGTTTTCTCTCTGTGCCGAGAGTGGTAGAAAATACTATGTAAACAAGACCCATGCATTCATTATTTTTATAGCTTGATAAAATACAAAGATGATATTTTTCTTTCCCCCCGCTCCCCCAAAACACGTGCACCTGGAACCCAAAGTAAAGGGATTCTTTTATTTAAAAAAAAATAATATTTAGGGCAATTAAATAGAAAAATTAAAATTAAAAATATGAGCATTTTGTTAAATTTTAAGGCCAAACTATGGATTTAACACAAGACTGTTAGCAATTTTCACTGTGTCCAATGTCTGAGATTTTAGTAAACACAACACTCAATCCCTTATTTATTCATTTGGGGCACATCTAGGCTTCCTCTCAGAGCTATGACAATGCCATTTCTGTTTTTCTTTTCACCTCTGAAAGTTTTCACTAGCTTTTATTGACTTGGTGGTTCTAAAGCCAAAAATAAATAATATGCTACTGAGATCTGGCAGTAATTTTCTGAAATTCTAGGAATGCTGAGAGGGGAGTTATGGATTATGTTAAATGCCAAGTGTCCTCTCATGGCTCCCATGGGTCACGCAGTGTTGCCCACACCATAACTTCCCAGGATCTTTCAAATCTTTGCCCTTCCAGCACTTTCTCAAGGAAAGTTCCCATTGGTGCCTGCAGCAGCTTCTCCTGACAGAAAATAACTAGCTTTAAGTGTTTGGGAAACTGTAGTTTCTAAGACCAGACCCTGGGACCTCAGCATTTAACACGTTTTAATTGAGAAGTTGAGTTAATCATTAGACTAAATCCAGTGATTTAATTACCAAAAAAAATAACAGTTCATATTGTAGATTTCACTTAGTGATAAAACCTGGGTCAAGCAACAGCAGATTATCACCAAAATAGATCACTTTTGTGCCCAGAAGTATTTGTGCTACAAATATATGTTGCCTATAGTCAAAATTCTAATGTGCTCTGGGGTGAATTTAAAACATATGTTTCAGCATTTACTATTTATTGTGGAACCAGGCTCAATTCAAGCCTGTAATGTAAGGCAGAACAGAATTGACCCTAACCTCCAGCTACTGTTATCTTCTCTTTTTTTTTTTTTACCATAACTGTCCATTTTCTGTTTTCAGCCTCTTGGAAAACCAATGATCGTGGAGAATAAAATACTTCATCATCAACTTCTTCAGGTTTTCTGGGTAAACAATGTAAAAAAGTCCAGTTGGAAGCAGCAGATTTTGCAGTCTGTAGATTAAAAAGATTATAAAAATAAAGACATATGTGAGGACATTAGTAAAAACCTTAACTAGTAAAAATGTTAACAAACTTTATATTAACTCCCACTCTGGTTACTTGGATGATGAACTCAGGAGAATTCCACAGACTTCAAAAGAATTCCTCATCTGTGAATAAGATGGGAATATGTCCATGCAAGCCTGTGAGAGTTCCATGCTGACTTCACAAAAGTCAAAAAGTCACTCCAATTCCTCTGACTTTAGAAGGGGAGTGAAAACCCCCCTGCTGCACATGTTCTGGAGCTGGGTCTCATTGGGAAGCTCCGAAAGAGGCCAAGCCATGTGGAGTGCATGAAATAATTCAAACTTTGTTAGCTTTGCAAGTTCTTTAAGTTGGAGGGAGGTTTGCATGTGGCTTTTCCATGACCCCACTCAAAACCCGCCCAAATTCATGCTTTGTTGATGTTGATTCTGATAAATGCAAACTGTAAGAACATAAACAAAACCCTAAATCCCAGTTTTTACCTGCATTGTAATCTGATAACCTTGAAAGGCCTTTAGTCTTTCTTTCTTTTCCTCTTCTTGCCCCATGCTTATCCACGTGTCTGTAACTAAGACATTGGCACTGTCTGCAGCTTCCAAAGGGTCTGTTGTGAGAAGTAACTTGGTGCCATACTAATGTGAATAAAATAAGGAAAATCACTAAGACAAGGAACTCCAACTTCATTTATAATGAAAATAAGCTTTATTCAAACTATTCTACTGGGCTGTTTCTTAGGCTCCTACCTCTTTGGAGTTCTGTTCTGCTATTTTAGTTATCCTGAGGTCTGGTTCAAAACCCTGACAAAAGAGATAATAAGTAACACATCACGGAACATGTATAAGTTCTTCCCTATTTAATAACACTGCTTAAAAAATACCGATCGATAATTTGCCATGGAAGAATATGTTTCAGAACTGTAAAACTTGAAGAAATTATGTTGATTTTGTTGAAAGATTATTTTGGAGATGAAGTGGTGGAAAGTGTTCTAAAAACATAAGAAAAATGTATTTTGACAGTTACAGAATTAAATTCATATACAGCATTTAATTTTTTTATTCCAAACTAATTAAAAAAATATTTTATATTGTATTACAATGCAACATTCTAAAGTGCTGCACCACCAATTTAAACCAAATGAGATGCAACATCTCTTCCCATCTGAAACAAGTTTCAATTTTTTTTTGGTGGGGGAGAGTGCATTGAATGACCTTGTAAGGCTTTGTCAAATGGAAGTGTGATCCTCCATGATTTATACACCTGCCATGAATTCCCATTTCTGATGTCGGACTCAGTAGAATCACTCCTGCTTTGCATCAAAATAACTGGATCAGGGTTTTGTACCTCGGTTCTGTAAAAAGGCACTCACAATAGATGCGTGCACCCCCAGCCGGGGCCCTTGAGCAATGCCTGAGTGTTTGAGGCAAGCCTGGGTGAAGCTTGCCTTCCTTTTTCCACCACCATGGTTTTTCTCACCCTGGGAGTGGAGACCCGCAGGTGCATTCCCAGCTTTGCAGCGCTTGTCAGGAAGGACTGGAGGACGTTGTTGCCGTCCCCGATCCAGGCGATGGTGAGTCCCTTCAGCCCTCCATAATGCTCCTGCCAAAGCAATCACAAGCTCTGGGGTTACATTCCGGAGGAGCTGGGCAGGCTGATGGGCAAGAGGGAATCATCAGACTGGTCTGTGCAAAGGCAGCTGGCTGCTTTCAATGCTACCTGCATGGACCACACCTGAAATTACAGCTACTACAGGATGGTCACAGAGGGAAGGCCCCCCATGTCATACAAGAAGGCCCAAGTGCTGCTGCTTCCCCTGGAGAAGGACACATCAGCACATGAGCCACATGGTGAGGCTCAGGCTGAAGGGATCAGCACCAGACACAAAGTGGTTTTAGCATCATTGTGTACAGCTGTTCTTTGGGGCTAATAAACATCAGCAAATGTTGGAAATTACTAATTTAGAGACTGTCCTAATGCCGGGAATAGAACGCCTTCCAGCTTTCCCCCAAATTGTGAATATACCCCTGTTAAGGCTTGCTCTGGCTTCGTTACCTCTACATGCTGTTCCCTGTGGCCGTGGCCATGCCCTGGGAATGCATCTTCACCCCACAGCTGCACAGGACAGCAAAGAGCAGGACTCTGAAAGCAGCTGTGCCACTCATGGCCTGCAGCATTTGTTCTCCATTGTACAGCCAAAAAGTGAAGGGACTTTTTAAAAAATGTGGATTAGCCGAACTTGAAACAGCATTACAGAGTTAACTGTGGCTTTGCCTGATGGCACTTGCAGCCTGGCCATGTGCAGTTACTCTGTCCCTCCACCCCAACAGATAAGGAGGAATAAGAGCAACAGGGGTTACATATTTCCAGAGCAGGACAATTTGAGGCTCCTTAACAAGCCTTGTTTTAAATATGCATGTTTATAGGCACTTAAGCTACTACCAAAATTTTTGCGAAGACATAACCAAATTCTCCTATAAGCCTGCTCTGTAAAACTCTACCTCATGGCTTGAAACACTTTCTGGAGAGCCTTTTATTCTTAGTTCAAATCTGGGCCATGCTACAATTGCATTGTAGTAGCTGGAAGCCAGACAGTGTTTCAACACTTTGTGTGACATGATTCAATGCTTGTCAGAGAGGATAAGCATCCACATTGTACTAAGTGGCAACCTTGCAGGCAGTTGCAGAAAAGATGCCAAAAGACTGAACAGGGCTGGGACTACCCCCTCCTCTCCTGGCAGCAGCTTCTCCTAAACAAATAGTTTGTGAAGTTGTTCCAGAACAAAGTTACTGGCATTTCTTCCAGTGAGCACAATTTTGAGTCAAAAATAGTGGTACTAGAAATATTGAATGACATTAAAGTGCTGTAAAAATCTAAACCAAATAGACTCTTAGACTGCCCAGGTTTAAGGGCTAAAACTATGGTATTGCAAAAATATTGCTTTTTCAGCCCAAGTTTTTCAACAGCAGGCTCATTGGCAGAGGGTGGATGCAAGGGCATTTACAGGAGAACAAATCAGGACTTTGTGGACATGGCAATTATTTCGGTATAGCCATTCTGCAGGTCTCCAAGGATCTTTCAAAGTCCTTCCACATCTCCTAGCAATGCTGCTCCTAGGAGAAGGACAGACCGAAGCATTTATTTAAGGTGTTGTTTCCATTTAGGGCTTGGTGATAGCTGAGACCGGAACCCACAGCCAGAAGCAAACAAGACAGTCCTGAGTTCTTTTCATCTTACTGCTTAAAAATAGACATCTCAGCCTTAATACTCAAAGCATTGGCTGGAGTCACAAATACACTGTGTTAAAAAACTCCGCCAAATTGCCAGCTGCTACTCGGTATTAAAAGAAGCACAGTGCATACTAAGTACTTTTCTCTGTCTTCCCGAGCCACTAGCTGTTACAGATAAAATATGGAGTACTGGACGTGTCTGTATAATGATCCCTGATATGCACTGCAAATTGCAAAGCTGCATCTGCAGTGCCTACTGGATAGAGTGGACATAGCTCAACTGATTTTAATGAAGATGTTTTGCTAACGGAAGGAGTCACAGCAAGGCAGAATCAAGCTCTGTGTGTGTGCCAGTGGAGCCTGTTTTATATCCCGTGCTTGGCTTTATGCTGCCACTGGTGCACTGCTGCTGTAATTCAAACCTCTTCATCTGAAGCCAGATCACTGTGACTGTGACTGTACTGCTTATAAGCAAACACACACCCTCAGCTTCACCTCAGTCAAAGATGAGGTGACTCTGTTGGTCAGAATCAGAAAGCTTGGAGGTGATACAAAAGCTACAGTAAATAAGACACTCTTACCCTCCTGCCCACTCGCTCTCTTATAGTATGTGCTTATGCAACCACACGGGTGAAATCCTGCTAAAAGTGTTTTGCCATGATGATAACACTCTAGATTAAATGAGAGCCTTTACAATACCTGCTGATCACCAGAACTGAAGATATTTTCCCTTTGCAACCCTCTCCAATTTTTCCAAACTTTGTTATATTACATGCAGGCTTTACACCTGCATGGGTGTTCTGTGTTTCTCTCTATATTTGGAACATGACTCCTAGTAAAGCCACACAAAAAAAATAACATATTTAGAAAGTCAAGAGCCCTTCTCCCTTATGAAGCCTCTTTGGCAAACTAGTAATTGCTGCTGTAGTGCCATAAAGCCTGCCTTTGTTATTCTTATGAAAATTTCCAGCTAAATCAGCAATACCTATTTTACATTCAACTTCCTCACCCTCATGTTTTTACAATGTTTCATTCTGTTTTTATCCATGGCTGCAGTATATCAGTGTATCCAATCCTGGTTAAAAATAAGCGTGCTCAGAGATTTGACCCTGCTGTATGTGTGGAGAAGACTGGGTTAACTAATTAGGGACACTTGTGTCTGCCTCTGCCTGGACTTGCTTCCAGCGAGACTGAAACTCTGACACCATTATAGATTAATTCTGAAATGTTTGACCACAACTGTCATAACAGCCCTCAATTAAAACAAGCTTTTGAATAATGAATCAATAATCTGTCAAACTTTAAAATGGAATGCCAGGGACTAATCAAAGATTTAGCCCTTTGGGAGACAGTGTGATCCAGTAAATGAGAAACTGGGTAAGCTTGTATCCTCTGGCTCTCAAACTGGGCTTAAGGCAAATGCTGGGCCAGTTATCTTTCTTACTCCCACACTGTTTTTTTGTCATGGTTATTGATACAGTATATTCTAGAGGATCAGGGCAGACTTTAGCTGGCATTTCTAATTGTTAGAATAATGAAGATGATGATGATGATGAATTTGAAAATTGTAATAATTTGAGGTTTTGGGGTCACACATTGAGAAGTTGAGAATATATTTCAGCCCTCTTCAAGCTGGAAAACACTTTTTGTCATGCTGTTCAAAAAGAAATCTGTGTATTTCTGATGTATTTCTTATGCTAACCATTGTTTTCTGAAAAAGAAAATTCCCCCCAGATCAGTGACATAAAAAGCTAGTGGCATATGGATCCACTCTAATTACCAGTCTGGCCATCCTGCAGTCAGCTACAAGCGAGCTGATTTGGCCGGTGACATTAATATCAATTGAATCAGTGTCAATACCCAGGCTGTCTCTGGAATACAATTTGTGTGATGCTGCCCTCCAGCCAAGCTGAGCAGAGCAGAAGCTGAGCCACAGCTCCTGCCCAGGACAGAGAGGCACCGGGTGAAGTCAGCACGAGGCTCTTACATGGCTGCAGCACAGCAGAGGAGTAAAGGGGCTCAGTGTGTGCACACTGCCAGCACACAAACTCACAGTCTGTAAAGGCCAAATCCCCAAACCTTGAAAATCAGGTTCTTTATATGTTTGCAGCCATTTGGAGTGGGTTATAACTCGAGTAAACTCAGTTCAACACAACTTTTAAGAAAGAAGGTAGTATATAAACACTAAGAAAAACATTTATCTTGGCATAACAGAGGGCATTAACCCTGAGCACAGTATTAAAGGACAGAGCCAGCTTAGACTTCAAACATGTGAGGGAATCCAGGTTGCTCAGGAAAAAGACACTGGACAGGAGGATGCTGAACCTGAGGAATCTCACCCCAATAGTCGTAACAGGAGCATACTGTATGACCCAAAAAGAACACCCTGAACATTTCCAGGATGAGAATTCACCCTGAATACAGAATGAGAATTGAGGGCCCTGAAAATAAACCAGCTGCATTGTTTGGGGGGTGCAATGGACTATACTAAAATAACCATACTAAAATGCACCTGAATAGGGAATCAGAAGCTATAAGCAAGAAAACATTTTGACAAAACAAACCAGGCAATTATGTAGTTTCAGACCAAAGAGAAAGTACTTGAGGAGGATTCAAGAAGGCACATGACAAAATTAATAGCATATAGAAAATGGAAAAATAAAAAGGTGCTAAGCATGAAGAGGGCCAGAGTGCATGCAGAGCTGTACTGGAAAAAACAGAAGAAAAAAAAAAGAAAAGAAAACAAGTGCATTTTTGGTATGTACTGACAGCAGGGAAGAACAGATCCAGGTAGGAAAATATTTATGGGGATAGGGAGGAGATATTTTTTAAAGAGAAATAAGCTGTACAAAATCTGTAGTTACATTTAAATACTAGGCTAGCAGTCTGTGCCACTATTGTAGTTTGCATATATGTATAAATCAAATAAATTGCCTTTGCATGGCTCAGAAATAGTCTAAATGTTATATATGGACTTTCAACTGATTTAAAGAATCAGTGGCACCGTTCCACATCCCTGTATTAATCTTCTTGCAGGCAGTACTTGGATGGTATCTTGTTGAAAATCCCACGAGAAGATTGTGGTAAGTAGCAACTAGACCGTGTGGCTCACACCTCTTCAAGAGTTAATCTCACTTCTGTGACCTGGTAAAGTTCATTATATGATTAAAATATTGATTCATTACATGCCACTCCAGTCTTCTCCAACTCACTGTACAGTGCAAAGAGGAAAAAAAGGGAGCAGAGGAACAGGTCAGAAAGGGAAAGTTCAGGCAGTGCCATCATCCACAGAGAGCTGCTGAGAACTCTCCCCTGCCTGCACCTCTCTCCTGGGTAAGAAAGCAGGAATGTGTGTCAGCAACCAGCAGTGCAACCTGCCCTTGGCACAGCTGGGTGGCCACCCAGCTGCCCTGTAAAGATCTCCTGACAAACTCCAGGCTAAGGTACATGCTGGAAAGAATCAGGGAAAGATGGGTAGATGGAGGAAATGGTGCTCTGTTTGTTTGGCTGAGTGTGAAAGTGCTGCAAATTTTAAAAACTTCCATGTCTGTGTAAAAGCTAAGCCATTCCTTGTGATGTAAGTGCTCACTTTGTCATGACACCTCTCCATATTGAATACTTCTTTTGGTTGAGCACCAGCTGTTACAGACCTATTTCTTCATCAGGTAAAAGAGGCAGGGCCACTCTTTCCACAGACATCCTCGCTGGTGTTTGATGCTGCGAGGACACCCCATGGTGTTGGTGCTGCCCTTGATATTCACATCAGGGAACAGTGCAGCCTGTGGGCTCTGTGTTCACCCAGAATTTCTACCATGGCTGCCCTATATGAGGATGCAAGAGAGGACGAGCAGAGGATGATCAACAACATCAACAACAGCGTGTACTCATCCTGCTGTTTTCCATACGTTTCCCCCTAAGATCAGTGGAGAAAGAGATGCATGTCCAGAAGGTGCCTGAGGTGCTCAATGGTCTCTCTTCTGACTGGAGGTGGAGCAGAGGGCAACAGCACTCTGAACCTGTTTGCTGGAGTCAGTGGCCTAGGTAAAACCAGGTTTAGGGACAGAGATATCCATGGTCATGGGGACTGTGAGACCCAGATTATTCCTGAAGACTGTTACCCACAAGTGATAAAATGCTAATTAACAAGGTGTTTGCAAGACAGAACACCCCACAGAACACAACCAGAAGATTGTCCTGACTTATATTTGCACACAGTGTTTATAATGAAATCACAACATTCTCATTACAACTTACTGTCTTATGCAATTTGAACATTGAGGCTTGCTCAATGTGATCTCACAAATCTCCCTTATTCTGAGGTCTGTGAAACATCTTAGTCCCAAGTTCACCAATTTTTGCTGGTCTCTTCACTGTGAGTATAAGAAATTTCAAAAAAAAATACTTAAAATAAAAAAGCAATTTTTGCCAAATACGAGTCTTCCAGTATTTAAGGTTTAAAGCATTAATAATTTAATATTACTCTCACTAAATCTTTCCCACTGAATGTCCCATAGCAAAGTCTCCAACAGCCGAGAAACACAGCTGAATGAATCAGGAAATTATTCTGCCGGACAGTTTTCAAGCAGTGTGGTTTTTATTCATTCAGAAAGTAAACAAGGTTGGAGGAATTCATCATAGTTGTCAACCAGCCCTGCAGTATTTTTATAAGCCAGATCCTCAATTGATTTTAAAACCACATAGTCCTGTTCACAGATAAACATCTGGTATTCTGTGCGTAAAATGTTATCCTGCTGTCAGATCCACTGTTACTTTGGATAAAAATAAAAAATACGATCTCTTTTAACTGTTCTTTGATGTGAGCAAAATTTAAACTGGTAAAAGTGCCTGAACACTAAGCATTTGTAGTGGTAGCATTAACTGGCTTTTCAAAATAAATTTGTTCAACCAATTTCCTAATATATAAGTAGGGATTCCTTTTAGGCTGTTCATAGATGAGGGAGGAATCAAGAGTGAACTACTGAGTGTTTTTAAGTCAGTGGAAAAACTTCTGCTGGCTTTGCCAGAGCCAGCTTCTCATCTTTGTCTTAATACGTACAGCCTGCCATACATTCTTTGAATTGCAGACTAATTCCAATGAAGTACTTAATTTTATGCTTAACTTCAGTCCTACTACAGCTGATAAGATTATGTAATTGTTTTAAATTAAACAGGTCCTTAATTATATTGCTGGATGAAGATGTCTTTAAACAACAAGTGCCATGTAATTACTACTTTGAAAAACCTAGGGATAAATGGTTTAGAAGATGACTTCCCCAAACACTTACTAAGACTTAGCAAAAAAAAATTGTTTTATTTTCACCTGAAGAGTTAGGTAATCAGCTAAAATCTGGAGAGGATGGTGTAAGTCGGACAATCCATTGATTATTGGGATAGTGGCTTCTTTCGCCATTAGGTCCAGATCATTATGGTTATAAACTCGAGCCAAGATTGCATTTGTCATGCTGGACAGCACCCTAGAGATGGCAGAAAATACTCAAGTCAAACATAATAAATATACTCCTGTTGCACTCTTCACCGTGCAACACATAAATATTAATGAGAAATGGTAATGAATCAATATTTTTCAGCTATCTGAATAATTTATCACGCCTGCAGAACAGACTCAAATGCAGTCATTTAACAAGCTGCTATTAAGAAGTTTCACTTCCTAACACTACAATACTAAGCAAATGAAAATTGCTGCTCTATTTTATAATTTTTTCTCTTTAACATTTCATCGTAGATGGAACATCGATACATGTTAAGCTCTCTGAACTGCAGTAAGAGATTGTGTGATACTGTAACATTTGAAGAATTTGATAACCTCAGAAGAGATAAGGTATATGATTTTTTCAGTCCAAATGTAGCACAGACTGAATATTACAGACTCTGTATGGTAGCCCGACTTTGTGAGGGTCAGAAATACAGATCTGTTTTAGATTACCACAACTGTTTACTGATCTTAATAAATACAGACACAGAACAGGCTGCAGTTGTTGGCCTGCTTTCTCCTACCTACACATCTGCGTATTGAGTCACATGGTATCAGCGTTCAAGTAATGCCCAAATTTGAAACTCAGTATGAGGAAAGGGACTGCAGGAGCCCTGTACCACTCTGGCATTAACCTCATTTGCTAAAGTGTGAAAGACACAGAGATTAGCATAGTGGATTAGCATAGTATACTCTGAATTTTTTAGATAAATTAAATATGGATTGGAACTCTTAATTTCTCTGCATTTCTCTGATTTAATCAGGCCCTGAAGCCTGACTTTGAAGTAGCATTTTGTGTGTTTTCATGTTATCTGTAATAGGACCTTGAAACAAAACAAGGGCGGACTGAATTAGAAGTATATGGAAAAAATCCTTGCAGTATCTGCCTTCCTGATTAACCATGACAAATTCTTGCATCGTCTCTTGTGGAAATAAGGCTGTAACACCACCATCAGCAAGGTCTCCTGATGAAGTCAGGAGTAACAAGTATTTTCTACTGACATCAGATATTCTTCACACAAGCAAAACTCTTATAAAATATTACAAGACTGCCTGTAGAGCTCTCTCTGAAGAAAAGACTGTCAATAGCAGCTGCAAATGATAATGATGAACTGAACCAGGATTTACTGATTACAAAGTACTGGAACAGTTGCTGTTAGTGCCATTATTTCTTCTTAGCTCAACAGTTCCTTTCTCTGGGGGAAACCTGTTCTGTTCTGAACCAGTCATCAGGGCTGTGACTCATGGGCCCTTTTGGTAACCATCTCACAGGTGTCCAGCCTACACAAGACACAGCCAGTCCCCACCAGTCAAAGAGAAGGGGCAATCACACTGGGAAATTGGTCATTTTCCTTATACTTTTCTTTCCTTTAGGATGTCAGGACAGCTGATTTCTATTTGACACAGCTGATCAAGAAATTAAAGATGATTTCTTTATAGGGTATGTCATTAGGGGAAATTCAGCCATAATCACCAACTAGTGAAAATTGCTGGACTTTCATCTTTAGTCTGTTGAAAGCAGACAACAGACTTATGAGACAACTGCCAGCAAGACATCAGACAGTCCTGCCAGCTTTTCTAGATGTCATGTTTTACAGTAGGAACATCACCTGTAAACTGGCTTTATTCTTTGTGAAATCAGAAGAAGACTAAACTTGGGGGAAAAAAAAAAAACACAAAAAAATAACCCTCACCTGGAGGTGTCTGATTACAGGGAAATGATTAAGTCTTCAGTAATTGAATCAGTTTAAAGGAAACTGTGTAAGGCTGGAATTGCATAGGAAAAAAAAGGTCCTGAATAAATAAGAGTCTTCCCAAAGGTGAAGTTTTGGAAGCTGAGGGGTTGTAAGCACAGGCTCATCAGGTGACTACATTTAAGATTCTTATTTTATCAACCACTAGGTCTTTCTCTCTTTTAATTCTTTTGCAAAACTGTGAGACTAGGAACTTCAAAATTCCAGAACCTGGCAATGTGTTTTATTGGAATACTGGGTACATTGGAACGCTGCATATCTCTTTTCAAAGTAATTTTTATTCCTACAGAGAAAACCTGGATTATTTTTCTTCAACTGTGTCCTCTGAGGGATCCAAAATTAAACACAGGGGGTATGCCTTTTTGGTATGGCAGATCTCTGAATTTGAAAATGGAGCATCTGCATATATTTTATATAGAATACTGCTATGCAAGGTAGTTTTGCTTTTGTTTTGATTATCTATATCCATTCAAAAGCTTTATACTTCTGATAGGACTACTTCACTGTCACTCATAGTCTCACAGGGACATATGGTGGATGTGTTCCCAGCAAAGTAAACCTGTTCCCCATAAATGCAGAGATTAATGCCCTAATAATTCCAGTGGCCTGGTAAAATCATCCTATGAGTTCTTCAGGGCTGCCACCGAACCTAATGGCCACTGAGCCTTAGTGATGCCCAGTGGAACTGCTCTACAGTGGGAAATCCAGACACAGTACTTATATTTCATTTCAGGTAATATATCAGACATGTTAAACAGCACTGAAAGGCTTAGAGCTCCTTAAAGGGCGGTAACTTTTTGCCACTGTGTCAGTGCAAATGTAAATGTCTTGTGAAGCATGGAGGAGCTGATTTATGAGCAGGTAATAAGTCACTAAAAATATGTTCACAGCAGGCTTTCAACCCTTACCTGCAGCAGTTCTAATAAAAACCGTGACTTTTATAGATCTGTGCCCCTTCTGGTTTAAGTCTCAATCTCAAGTACTTCTAAGGCCTTCAGAGCCCCAGACACATGGCTGTAAATATTTGAAATACCCTCTGGGTCTAGTACAGGCATTCTTTTTTTATTCTTGCATTAACAGAATGAGGTTGGGATGTCATCTTTCATTCACAAGAAACACCAAGGAATTAACACTCCAGTTGTTCTTTCAGGTAAACCTCTCAGCCTTGATTACGCAGTCAGTAGTACTTCTGCTAATGAGAGCAGGAGTGGAACAGAGCACATGGGACTCTCTAAGGATTTGGGAAAACCCCTTGTCCACTGTAGTAGGTGAGAGCTGTGACTCAGCAGAGGAACAAAATGCCCAGGTCAGAGTCATAAAAAGGGATTTGTCCTGGAAGAGCAAGCAGTGACAGAGAAAAGGGGGTTGAAGGCTTGCTTGTGAGATGGGTATTGTAGGAACTTTATTCACACAATGGGGATGCCTTCAGAATGGCTGGAAGATTTGCTTGCTTCTATTTATTGCCTTGTTTCTTGTAGTTTATTGTCTGCCTTTTTCCTTTTCCTCTTCCTTGTGCAAACAAAGGCCATTCAGGACACTGTAAACAAAAGATTTAATGTCCCTTTACTGTCCCATTTGGGAAGAAGAAAAAATGAAAACTGGGCTATACAAAGCACATCTGGTTTTGTGTCAGAACTCACCTGGATTTGCTGTAGGATTGGCATCTGAATGGCAGAGAGCCTCCAGGTGACAGTTCTGCATGGCTGGCAGGATGATGCTTGGAGAGGTTATTGCAGGGAAGAGCTTTGGAAGGGCCCTAACTGCACCCTCCCCCTTCCTGAAGGTTTGGCTGCAGGGGCTCACAGCCAGCTTTGCAATAGGGCAGATGAGGGTTGCAAGGTGATTAGAGGGGTGGAGCACCTCTCCTACAAGGAAAGGCTGAGGGAACTGGCATTATTCAGCCTGGAAAAGAGAAGGCTCCTGACTGACCTAATTGCAGCCTTCCAGCACCTGAACAGAGCCTACACCAAAGAGGGAGAGGGACTATTTACAAGAGCCTAGAGAGACAGGACAAGGGGAATGTGTTTGAGCTGACAGAGAGTAGGTTTAGATTGGATATTAGGAAAAAATTCTTTACTGTGAGGCTTCTGAGGCACTGGCACAGATTTCCCAGAGAAGCTGTGGCTGCCCCATCCCTGGCAGTGTTCGAGGCCAGGTTGGATGGGACTGTGAACAACCTGCTCTAGTGAAAGGCATCCCTGTCCATGACAGGGGTGTTGGAACGAGATGATATTTAAAGTCTCTTCCAACCCAAAACATTCTATGATTCTATTGTTGCAGCCCACTCTGATACTGGCAGAGTTATGTGTTTAGCAGAGAGTGAGAGTTAAGTACTTTCAAGCCTCAAGGGACTGAGATTTTTACTTTCTATCATCAACACCCGTATGTCTTCCACTTCAGTAGTTTAAAACAAAAAAGGAAAATTTAAAATGTTCAAATGTTTGATCTATTTTCTTAAATTTTTCTTGGATTTCATCACAGAGAACAGCAACATAGTTCTCAAACGATCTCTCCCACTGACTGAGAGCTGTGATATTCAGGAGAGGCAATGGAATCAGCTGCCTGATTGCATATTTTGAATTGAGCCTGATGAGCTTGACACTGCATATCTTTCACCAGAACAAAAGGGACCACTCAGATAATGCTAACCTTCCAACAGCTGGGCCTGGCTGAATCGATCTCAGGCTGCACAAGGACTGCCTGGAAAGCAGGATAACGCTAAGGCTGGTTGAAGCTTTAATAGTTGGAGTGCTATGGAAAACAGCAGGAGCACCTGCAAAACAAGACCTCATGCTCTGCCAGCTTTCTGCAATATCAGAGGCAGTCCACTGGAGAAAAACTGAGCTCAGGTCCTTCCTGCCACAGCAGTGGAGACAGGCTGCTACCCATCCCTCCATCCATGTGGGAGTGGGCATGATTGAGATCTTCCAGGGATGCCAGTAAGAGAAGGGAGCTGTAGCCCAGCAGTCCTCCACAGGACTCCTGACAGTAGGTACTGCCGGGAAGGAGGGCGCACGGAATCTGAAACTGGCTGCAAAGTGCTGGTCCAGTTTCGTGCTGCTGAAATCGGGGGATCAGAAGGGCCCTCAGTGCCACCCTGTCACTGCTACTACAGCAGGCTAAGGCCCACCAGCATCTGGCCTAACTAACATAAATAATGTCTTTGCTTTTTGATTTTGATTCCAGAGCAGCAGAAGCAGAAGGTTTGGGTCTTGTTAGAATATATGTGCTGTCATCAGTGGAGTTACACTACTACTGAACTTCATAAAACGGTTCCATTTGTAAATGTAAGCCTAATTAACACTCTATATGCCAAAATAATTCTCAGTGTGGGAAGTTTTGGACAGCTTGAGTGGATGGAATTATGATTTATTGAGCTACAGATTCTGTAAGCTGATCTGTAAATATTTAAGAAATTTGAACTTCCCTCTGATATTTTCCAGAAACAAAATATTAGTTTCCAAAATTCTGTAAGACAGGTGTCAACCCAATCAATTAACAAATACAGTTTTCAATCAAGTAACATTTTACCAACCTTGCTGTATCTGTGACACTCTCATTAGTGCCCAGATGTATGTCTTGTGTTGTAAGGAAGGAAGGATGTCCTCCAAGGAGAGCAAATCCTACAGTGAGGACAAATTAAAAAAAAAAAAAAAGAGAGAGAGAGAGAGAGAAATTAAACACCAACACCTCATATTTACAGCCAAGATTCAAAATCTTCTTGATATAAAATATATTTGCAAAAATAAAAGTAAAACTCAGCAGGACATTCAACTGTTTCTGTTGGACAGTTTCAAACACCTAATAATATATATGCTAAAACACTAAAATAATTAGAATTTGACACACAAAAATTACAACTAAATGTGCTTTGGAATAAACCCATTCAAATGCATGCCCTACTGAAATCCTTCGCCATGAGTTCTGGTCTGTGATCACAGGAGCAGTCACCCAAGCTCCAAGGCTACACATTGCCACAAGCATCACTGTGCGTCCCTGTTAGGTGCCAGGAAATCCATTCATCACGCTGCATTTCTACTTTGCATTGAACAAGGGCCATCCGAGTCACCAGGTGTAATTCCATATTCTTGAAACTGTCTACATTATCTTTCATGTAAAGTCACTCAGACAGAAAACCCTAAGCCTCCTCATACACTGTAACAAACTTGAATTTGGTGTCAAAAGACCAAATGCCTTAAAAATGATAATGTGAGCGAGAAAAGGAAAGGTTTCAGGCCCTGCCAACATCCCTCTACCCTGCAGTAGTTAGGAATTTACAAGGTGGCCCAAGGAACTGCATGGATTAGGTCTGAAGAGTAAAATCCATTCCTGAACAGGAAACCATGGAAAGACTTGAGTATCCTTTCAGAATGTAAAACACTTTGGGGAACTTCAAAGGTGTCTGAACAGTGTTCGGATGAAGACTAATTTCATGTTCCGGGCAACTCTCAGGTTCTCTCCTACCTTATTTTAATTGCAAGACCAGGAGAACGTTACCACAAGCAACCATCTGACAGAGACAGGGAGAAAACAGCTTCTTGTCATTAATATCTGAAACTCCCTGGCTTTGCCTGGTTTAAGTCTAAAGACTCTTTCTAATGAATCTGAGTGTAAAGTCCTTCATGGCCACGCACTGGGAGGATGGAGCCTGATGGGGCTGTTTTATGAACTTTCACAGATGGTTTAGCATAAGCCTAGCACAGATAACAGCATCCTACAGCTGGGGATGTACAAAGTGTAGGATTTGAACTGGGCTGTAGGCAGCATTTTCTGTGTGCTGGTGAAGATTTTCCACATAACAATTCCCTTGTAGCACAGAAACTGTCTGCGGGGAGCTCCTGCCCTGTCACTAGCATTTATGATGGAGGAAATTTCCAGAGAATCTTAGTGTGGACAAACCAGCCTCGTTGAGACAACACTGTGGGGGCGTGAGTCTTTTATTGCGACAAAAATCTAGAAAGAAGCCTGTCTTTATTTACACTGCCAGGAAGAGAAAGGCTGCATACAGCACAGAAGAACAGAGACCCCCACTTTGTTTACAAAACTGTGATGGCTTGGAAATGCTGATGAAATTCGTGCTGTTAAAAAAAAATAGAAAGAAAAAGAAAAGAAAGGGAAAAGGAAGAAAAAACTAGAAGAAAAGGTCAAAAGCTGCTCAGGCTCGTTGTATCCATTAGATGGCACTGCTGACAGATTCAGCACTGCAGCTTCAGCACGGTGGTTGTACAGGTCTGCCATAGATCAAAAACTTCATCCCACAAGTACTCTTTAAAAGAGGATTAAATCAGGTCTGAACACTGAAACCTTTCACAGATAAAACCAACAGGTACAGGCAGCAGGCCTGGGCCCCACAACTGGGCTTCTTACACAGAGCAACCCTTAGTAACTTCCATCTCATGCCAGCAGCAGGGTTGAGGTGAGGTCTTCCACTTTTGCATCAGTTCAGCCAGTCTCTAGAGTTTAAAATACAATAGATAAAAATAATACTGGAAATTCATTGTCTTTCGACTGCCTCAATTTCCTTAAATGTCAGATTAAAAGTAATGATGCTTTGGGTCTCACCTGAAGGGCAAATTTCTTCTCGCTCTAGCCAGTGTACACTTATTTTATTGAATGGGACCTTTTTTATTTCTTTTGTTTTCATTAAGGATTGCTCCAAATCTCAACAATACTGCACGTCACACACAGCCAAGTTTTGAGAATGAAGCACCATTTATTCTACTATTACTTTTTTGCTGTTCAAAAGGACTATCTATGCATTTGTTTGCTGCTTTCACCTCCATTCTGCAGCTCAGACACAAACACTGTATTTACAGGAAAGTGTATGCAAACTACACATTACAGCCAGTTTATTCAGCACAAGATTTTAAGTAAAGACCTCAAGGATGAATTGCAGTTGGCAGTAACTTTTCTTTCCCAACTTCTTGTGGATTTTTTTTGGAGTCATATACAATTATGTCAGTGATTTATTCCTGCAAGTTCCACAAAATACAGCAGCTCTGCATTTTAGGATTCTAAATGCATACATTTTTTCAGATGATTTACAGTCCGAGCAGGCTCCAAGGGACATGTTCTGTTTTCTATAAATGATACCCAGGTAAAAAAGTGGGAATCTGAACATTTATTCAGAATTGCCAGATGTCAGAGCTGCCACCTGGAGTCTGTGTACATAGCAGAGTTCTGATGTGTTGGGTTTTCTGCTCATGAACTGGCCATCTGTGCAGGGCCTGGGAACATATTTCCATCCAAAACTTTCCATCTGGAAATACAGGAGCTCTATGCTCAACCCTTGTATATAGTTGCCGAGACAGAATCTTTTTCTGATTCTTTCATCCAGAATTCCAGTAAAAAGCAAAAAATTATGATTTTGAAGGTATTCAGGCACAAATTCAGCAAGTAAACGCTGGAGTGTTGTGTTAAACTGGGAGATCTAATCCTCTTTGTTGTCACAAGCTGATCATATCCAAAGCCACATGCTAAATATTTATATAAATTGTGGTATCTTCAACAAACTACTAATTGTTCCTAACCCAAGTCCAGAATAGATTATTACCTCATGTCCATGCTTCTCACTACTGTTAGTTTTCAAAATACACAGTTTCATGCCTCCTGCTGTGGCACATTATTTACTCCACTTATGCAGACTCTTTCAGACAGGACACGAGTGAAAACTCCATCCCAGACTGTCCCTGCTGCATAGGGCAAGGGCGCCAAAACGAATCCTGTCATTCACATGTTGGCTACACAGCTGTGGGGCTGTCACCAGGAGACACACACAGTCATCTTCTCAAACTCAAAGGAAGGTTCTTTTTCAATTCAAAATCAAAATTTCGAAAGGTATGGAATGGCATTTATTAATTTCCTCCTTGCCTGCCAGAACTTACAAAAAAAAAGTATTTTTCCATTTAGACTGGTAACAAGAACTCTTCTGGGCAGTAATCACAGAATATTCCTAAAGCAGAAAAACTGATAAGCAGTTTTTACCCTTTTAAGTGGAGAGTAAACTAAGAGTGCACTTGGCCCCTCTGTAATGAGACCAAGCTAAATAATACTTAGCCATTCCAACAGAAAACAGACCTTGTATCCCTGCCATGTAATACCATCCCCACCACTCATTAGCTCATATGCTATGATCCAATTATTGCTGTGATTCTGTGTAGCTGTCTTCAGGGATGGCCATCATGTTCCTCTCACCCCACTGTGTAAGAGGAGTGAGTTGGAAGTCCACTAAAACCAGTGGCAGTGAATCCCTGTAAGGCTGTTAAGATCTTGTCTATTCCAGTGCACAACAGGAGAAGGTGGGCTGAGCTTTTCTGCCTGCACTGCTTCCTCTCCATTTCTACCCTTTGAAATATTGTCAGCATTCAGCATCTGTGAAATTGTTGGATTTATTTACGACTTATTCACTAAAACATAACTGCAGCTGTATATTTTAAGAACGACAGTGACGATCAGAATATTTTACACCAAATATGTAAGAAAAACAGGGCATTCACCTTTGTGCCATGCCTGAGGATGTTTATTTTGTAAGTAACATATGACCATGTGGATAGTTCTGTTTTCAAAAAGTACACAAGATTTTATGCAGAATGGGTTTGGGATTCTGACTGTGAAGAGGTGACATTTTCCTGTGTAATAGCAGAGATGTCAAATTTTCCAATAAAATAGCCAGTGATAGAAATAAATCTAGTAGGCTCCACAGAACTGGATTTGCTTTGCCACTACTCTATGGAAGTTACTTCTAGTTCTGCATTAAAGTTACAACATCACTACTTATCTTAGAAATGGTAAAATTATATTGGTTTCAGAAGTACACATTAGGACAAGATTAAAGAGGCAATGAATTATACCCCAAGGAGTTGTATATTATTCAGTACAGTTGCAATGTCATCAGAATAAAACAGTTCAGAGAAACAGGATGTTGAAAAACCTTAAGTATCAACTGATCTATTACATTGCATCATAAATTAATGTTTGGACAATCTTCAATTGATCTGGACAACTGGGAGAAGTGCACAAATGTCACCCCTAAGCTAAAGAAGGGCAAGAAGGAGGATCCAGAGAATACAGGCTAAGCTGCCCCACCTCAGTCCCTGGGAAAGTGATGGAGCAGCTAATCCTGCACACAATTTCTAGGCAGATTAAGGACAAGAAAATCATCAGGAGTAGTCAACATGACTTCACTAAGAGGAAGCCAGTCTTGAGCAGGTGGATAAACCCCTGTGATTCTATGACTGGCCTGGTAGATGAGGTGAGGGCAGTGGGTTTTGTCTCCCTGCACTTCATTGTGTCCATTGAGAGTGTCTCCCATGAGATCCTCATAGCCAAGCTGTTGATGCCTGGGTTGGATGAGCAGAGAATGTGATGGGTTCAGAACTGTCCAAATGGCCAGACCTGAGGGTGGTGTCCAGCAGCACAAAGCTGAGATGGAAGCCAGTGACCAGTGGTACTCCAGAGGTCAGTTCTGGTGCAGTCCTGTTTAACACCTGCATTAAGGGTCTCGATGATGGAGTGTGGTGTCAGCAAGTTTGCTGATGACACAAAACTGGGAGGAGGGGCTGGTACATCATAGGGTCATGCTGCCATCCAAATGGATTNTTATGCAGAATGGGTTTGGGATTCTGACTGTGAAGAGGTGACATTTTCCTGTGTAATAGCAGAGATGTCAAATTTTCCAATAAAATAGCCAGTGATAGAAATAAATCTAGTAGGCTCCACAGAACTGGATTTGCTTTGCCACTACTCTATGGAAGTTACTTCTAGTTCTGCATTAAAGTTACAACATCACTACTTATCTTAGAAATGGTAAAATTATATTGGTTTCAGAAGTACACATTAGGACAAGATTAAAGAGGCAATGAATTATACCCCAAGGAGTTGTATATTATTCAGTACAGTTGCAATGTCATCAGAATAAAACAGTTCAGAGAAACAGGATGTTGAAAAACCTTAAGTATCAACTGATCTATTACATTGCATCATAAATTAATGTTTGGACAATCTTCCATTGATCTGGACAACTGGGAGAAGTGCACAAATGTCACCCCTAAGCTAAAGAAGGGCAAGAAGGAGGATCCAGAGAATACAGGCTAAGCTGCCCCACCTCAGTCCCTGGGAAAGTGATGGAGCAGCTAATCCTGCACACAATTTCTAGGCAGATTAAGGACAAGAAAATCATCAGGAGTAGTCAACATGACTTCACTAAGAGGAAGCCAGTCTTGAGCAGGTGGATAAACCCCTGTGATTCTATGACTGGCCTGGTAGATGAGGTGAGGGCAGTGGGTTTTGTCTCCCTGCACTTCATTGTGTCCATTGAGAGTGTCTCCCATGAGATCCTCATAGCCAAGCTGTTGATGCCTGGGTTGGATGAGCAGAGAATGTGATGGGTTCAGAACTGTCCAAATGGCCAGACCTGAGGGTGGTGTCCAGCAGCACAAAGCTGAGATGGAAGCCAGTGACCAGTGGTACTCCAGAGGTCAGTTCTGGTGCAGTCCTGTTTAACACCTGCATTAAGGGTCTCGATGATGGAGTGTGGTGTCAGCAAGTTTGCTGATGACACAAAACTGGGAGGAGGGGCTGGTACATCATAGGGTCATGCTGCCATCCAAATGGATTATGACAGGCTGAAAAAATTATCTGACAGGCCATGAAGCTCAGCAAGGAGAGATGCAATGTCCTGCACCTGAGGAAGAACAGCCCCATGCACCAGGACATGATGGGAGCCTCCCAGCTGGGAAGCAGCCGAGCAGAAGAGGACTTGGGTGTCGTGGTGGAGAGCAAACTGAACATGATCCAGCTGTGTGTGTACCTTTCCAGCAAGAGTGGTGAATGGTGTCATGGATTGCACCAGACAAGTACTGCCAGGAGGTGGAGGGAGGTGATCCCTCCTCTTTATTCAGCACTGGTGAGGCCAAACCTCAAGGGTCTGGATTTGGGGTCCTCAATATGAGAAATGTGGACATACTGGATACAGTTGGTACATCCATGTTAACAAAGGGTCATGAAGAGGACTAAGGAACTGAAGCATATTTTATATGAGAAGAAAAGCTGAGAGAGCTGGGACTTCACAGCCTAGAGAACAGAAGGCTCAGGGGGAATAGTGCTAATGTATATAAACACCTGATGGGAGGATGCAAAGAGGACAGAGCCAGGTGTTTTCAGTGGTGCAATGGGTACAAACTGAAACATGGGAAGATGCCTCTGAACAACAGATAATTCTATTTACTGAAAGGCTGATTGAGCAATGGCATAGAAAGTTGTGTAATCTTCATCCTTGGAGATATTCAAAAGCCTTCTGGACACAGTCCTGGACAACTGGATCTAGAAGATCCTGCTTGAGCAGGTGATTGGACCAGATGACATTCAGAGATTACTTCCAACTTCAGCCATTCTGTGATTCTGTTTATTTATTTTTCAGTAGTGGTGTTCTTTATAGGAACAAGGACAGTAGGAATTCTGAAAAGACTTCCATGGTGTTAATATGTTCCAACAAACTCCTAGACACTACACCGAGAAGATTTTGTAATCAGTGCTTTCCAAGTCTCTCCTCTGTAATGAAATCCACTGATTTAGCTGTTCCTGAGAGTTGCAAAGTTTGTTTAGATTAATCTCATCCCCAGGACCTTGTCCCACAAATGACCTCTCCCAAGTTATCGAAGGGGCAACTCTTGGGAAGTGTTATTTGAGATGACTCAGCAACTTTATAAATAAACACTTCAATCCACTGCAATTATCCACTTTCACTGGACATTAGAAATTTGGTATGAAATTATCTTGTTTAGCTAAAAGGAACACATGTGGCCCCACATTTGTTTTGAGTTAGAAATTCCAAGGAGGGAGCCATTTATGTTAAAAAAGCTACTGAAATGTATAGTGTATTTGTGGAAAGAAAAAACATTAGTCTGCCTTTGAAGCAAAGTCATAGACTTAACAGACTTAAGACCAGTTAANTTATGTTAAAAAAGCTACTGAAATGTATAGTGTATTTGTGGAAAGAAAAAACATTAGTCTGCCTTTGAAGCAAAGTCATAGACTTAACAGACTTAAGACCAGTTAACTGAAGGTGTGAAGTTAATGCACAGAAATTTAAACTGCATTAAACTCCCTTGTGGAAGCTCTCACTCTGAAACAAATTTGTTTTATTTCACTGGACCTTAATTCCCCCTTGGATGAATTTATATGCATTAACTAACATCCTTAAGATAATTCATTTGAATTTTCCTGAGCTCCCTCTTCCATAAGCCTTCAAAAGCCAAGGACTAAGCAGTGTTTCCCTCAGAATACAGAAGAATGAAGGATAAACAGATCCAGAGAATTCATTACCTGGCCATATACCAGGATGGCAGGCAACAAGAAACTGGAC
>VYZQ01008950.1:0-18097 GCA_013400655.1 Mystacornis crossleyi
GGTCCCTCTCTCTTCTTTATCTCCAGGTGACGCGAGCCAGCTCACTAGGCTTCCTGAACGTGCCTCCTTCTACAAGGAGCCCGCACGCAAGCCCAGCTGTCGCAGATTCCCTGCTGGGAATGCTTCCCTTTCAGGGACATCTGCAGGAAGGACGCTGCGTCCCCTCTGACCGAGGGCATGACACAGGATAGCATCAGGTGGCACCCAAACAGGGACCCGCATGTCCAAGTCCCTGAAGATGTCCTTTTTGCCTACGGAGAGGCGGCAAGTATCAATGTTTTTGGCTGCCATCCCCCTTGTGGTAGCACGCTCAGTTTTACGAGTGGTGCTCCGAGGGGAGACCGACGACTCCCAGTACCGGAGATCCTCAGCCCGGAGGACCCCCTCCGTGGAGTTTGCATTCCAGAGATCGGATCTTGCTCTCTGTTGAAGGAGTACGTGTTGGGTGAGTATCCTTGAAGAGCTCCGGCTGAAAGTAGGGGTACCCCAAAGAGCTAGTGCTGAAAGTAGGGGTTTTCCCGGTCCCTGGGTCTTTCTGCTTTTGTTGTTCATTTATCTGGGGTGGGTGAAGCAGGTGGTGGAGGGAAATGGGAACAAACTCTCTCAGCCCGAAAAAGAGGTGTATTTCCAAGCTGGGGAGTCCCTAAAGAAGGGTGGGTTTAAGTTTTCTAAAGGGTCGGTAAAAAGATTTATCTGCTGGCTTTTCTTTTACTTTCCCCAAGTGTCCCCAGCTGACCTAAAGTCGTTTTCTTTTTGGAATTTGGTGGGTGAAAGGATGTCTCCCTTGCAGCAGTGTGGGGACACTGCGGTTGGGAAATTTTTCCCCATAGTTCTGGTCCTTAGGGATCTAACAAAAGCAGAGGGGAAAGTAAAAATAAAAGCCCCAGTTTGCCCCAGTTCTCCCCATACCCCGTGTTCCTCCCCCCGTGTCCCTCGCCCTACTACCCCTTTGCTGAGAAGACCGGGAGGTGTAGAACACCTTGAGGCGCAGGATTGCCATTGTCTCCCTGACCCTCCTCGGTCCTCTCAGCTACCCCACTGAAGTGACAATCGCTGTGCCGCTTCAGCCTCTACCCAAACCCACTCTCCTATTCCCTCTTCCCCAGCAGTCTCATCACGTGTCCTCATCATGTTTGTTGTTCCACACAAAATGGCAGAGGCTGCATGGCTTGGTCCGTCATTTTGTACCTTTCCCCTACCCTTCCACAAGATGGTGGAGACAACATGGCTCGGTCCTCCATCTTACCGTCCTCTCCCCACAGTCCCTTTCACCCTCCTTCCCAGAACCCCTTCTTTTCACTGGATGGGACTGTTACGATCCCCTCCCACATGTTGGGTCCCTCCCCTTGTACATCGGGTGGAGCTTCATCAGGTACCACCCCTTGTGTCAGGTGTTCCCTCCCACCCTGGGACCCCGCCCCTTCATCCTGTGTCCCCACCCACTGGGAACTGGCTTCTGGTTCCCACGCCTCTCCGTCCTGTTCCCACGATTCAGGAGCCGGAAGTGACGTCATCTTGGGCCGGAATCAGGAAGTCCCCCTAAACCCCTTTGCCGCATCGGTCACTTACAACTGGAATGGTAACAACCCTTCCTGGGAACCCTTCAGCTACCAGAGTCTTAAGGAGCTCTGTAAGGCCCAGAAGGAATTTGGGAGGGAGAGTTGATACTTCTGGACTCTCCTACGTGCCATCTTCACATCTAATGTTCTGGTGCCGTACAATATTAAAAACATCTTCTCCTGCTTGCTCTCTCCCTCTGAGTACCAAATGTGGGAAATGGAGTGGAGGAAGCAGCTGGAAGAGGCCCTCCCAGTCCTGCAAATCAGGCCAGTGCTGGGGTAACCATGGACCACCTGGTAGGTGAGGGGTTGTTGACCAAGCCCCAGGACCAAGCTCAAAACACACCAGGGCCAGTCCTAACAACCACCAAAAGTGCAGCTGAGCGGGCCTTTCTTATAATACCCCCTAAACTGGCACCTCAAATTATCTTCACAGAGATCAGGCAAGCACCAAATAAGTCGACTTTTATCGACTTTGTGGACAATTACAACCTGTCTGTCTTCTGGGCAGAGGTGGTTGGGAGAGACAAGCCTATGCTAAACTGTAAGTTGTACTGCCAAGGCTCGGACATCAGCCTGGCAGGAATGATGGACATGGGGGCAGACGTGACGGTCATATTGTCCAACAATTGGCCATCACACTGGGAGCTGCAACCAGTGGAGGGCAGCATAACGGGTATAGGGGGTTCTCTACCTGCCCAGAGAAGCAGGATGTTGTCCAAATTGAGGGTCCAGAGGGGCAGATAGCATCCATCCGCCCATATGTTACCGACTCCTGCTTTACATTGTGGGACAGGAATCTTATGGCCCAGTGGGGAGCCTGTGTCAAAATCCCATCTTGGCCCTGGGATTTTTAATTGGGGCCACTGTGGAGCGCCCCACCCAAAAACTACATTGGACTATGGATTCTCCAGTATGGGTGGATTAGTGGCCTCTTACTAGACAGAAATTTAAGGCACTCAATGCACTCGTAGAGGAACAACTGGAGAAAGGTCACATCAAACCCTCCAATAGCCCCTGGAATTCTCTGGTGTTTGTTATCCGAAAGCTGGGGAAGGATAGGTGGCGACTCCTCCACGATTTGTGAAAAATAAACGAAGTCACTGAGGACATGGGATCCCTGCAGCCTGGAATGCCATCACCCTCTATGCTCCCTAGGCAGTGGAAATTAGCAGTCATCGACATCAAAGACTGCTTCTTCCAGATCTCTTTACACCCGGACGATGTGCCCCGGTTTGCCTTCTCAGTTCCTTCGTTCCATCAACTGAGAAGCTCCCATGCAGCGCTACCACTGGAAAGTGCTACCGCAAGATATGAAAAACAGCCCCACCATTTGCCAGTGGTATGTCGCTTGTATTCTGTCCCCTCTCTGGAAGCTGGCAGCGAGAGCGATCGTCCTACACTACATAGATGTAGGTGTGTGCCCCCACACAAACATACCCGGACTGGACACTTGGGGAGGTGATCAGGGCCTTGGAGGCAAACGGATTTGAAATCCAGGCTGAGAAGGTCCAGAAAACCTCCCCCTACAAATACCGCAGGCTTAAGATCACTGAGCAAACAATAGTTCCCCTCTGCACCCTTGCAGGGTGTGATTTTGCATGCATACATTTACCATTGATCACAGGTTCGCTGGAGCATTTGCTCCAAAATAAAAACCACCTTCAGTTCACCTTGGACAGCTTCTCAGGCCAAATTTCAATTCACAACCCAAAACATAAATTGTTTATTTCGGTCTTTAAACTGATACCAAAAGAAATTCAAAGTCGTGAACTGCTTAATGTCCTGACTGTGTTTACAGACAGCTCCAGAGCATCCCACAAGTCTGTGATAACTTGGAGGGTTCCTAAAACTCAGAAGTGGGAGTCTGATGTTAAGGTGGTCAAAGGATCACCCCAAGTTGCAGAATTGGCAGCCGTGGTCAGAGCATTTGAGCGATTCAATGAACCGTTTAATTTAATTACAGATTCAGCCTATGTTGCAGGAGTAGTCTCCAGGGCAGAACGAGCTCTTTTAAAGGAGGTTGCAAACCCAAAAATTCATACCTTGCTCTCAAAACTAATACAGCTTTTCTCCCACTGAGAGCAACCATTTTATATAATGCATGTAAGATCACATACCAACCTGCCCGGCTTTATTGCCAAAGGAAACAGGAGAGCGGATGCCTTGGCCATGCCAGTGGAATTGGCCAAATTACCCCGAATTTTCCAGCAAGCAAAGTTGAGCCACGCAATGTTCCATCAGAATGCTCCTGCTCTCGTCCATATGTTCCAGCTGACCAGAGATCAAGTGAGAGCCATTGTGGCAACATGACCCAACTGCCAAAAACATCAGCTACCATCGTTAGGCCAAAGGGTTTATCCTCAAGGCAGTTGCGAGGTATGCCAGATGGATGTCACTCACATCCCCCAGTTTGGCTGCCAGAAGTATGTCCATGTATCTGTGGACACATTCTCTGGCACAACGTTTGCCTCAGCCCACTCAGGGGAAAAGGTGAAGGATGTTACAAGCCATATGATGCAATCCTTTGCCACGCTGGGGACACCTGGAAAAATAAAAACAGACAATGGCATATACGTCAGATGAGCTCAAGAAATACGTCAGTGAATGGGAGGTAGAGCACACTGCTGGTATCCCTCACTCCCCAATGGGCCAATCAGTCATCAAAAGGAAACACCAAACTCTGAAAAGTCTTAAAACAGCAACAAGGAGGCAATGAAGTTAACATCCCAGTAATAAGACTTTCCAAATTCTTGTTTACTATGAATTTTTTAAACAGCTCTTATGAAGAACCGGACCTGCCGGTCTTAAAGCACTTTACCAACATAACCAAAGCAAAATTAAAAGAGAGCCCCCCGGTCCTTGTAAAGGATCCAGACACTACAAACTCATGGCCCCTACCCTCTAACAACATGGGGTAGGGGTTATGGATGCGTGTCCACCCCCGAGGGCCCAAAATGGGTCCCTGGGAAGTGGATAAAACCCTACCTGGAATCATCACTTGTTACAAAAGAACATGAAGACACCATTTCAATAGCTTGGAAAAGGAGGAAAAAGAAGGAACTTTAACACAGAAGAATATCTCTTCCAAATTCTGGAAAATCATCCTTCCCATTTTCTCCTTATGTACTACCCTTCCCTTACCAATCCCTTTTGGTTTTCTGTTTTGTGTACCAGAAACACTGCCCGCTCTATCCCTGGTCTAATGCTGCTAACTCAAAATACCTCACCCCTAACTTCCTCCCCTAAGTTACCTATTTTATTTTGGGAGGGGGAGTTCAAGGGAACACCGTTGTTTATATCTTTATGTTTTATTTTAAGGATGACCTACCCACCTGCGACTATGGCCCACCTCCACCTGATGGCCTGCATGATCCGCGTAATTGCTCCACCATTAACAGGATCGATCGTGCCCCAGTCGAAGGCCAATGTATGGACCACCCTAGCTAAAGCCCTCAACCAATCTGGACTTTGTCTATCTATGAGCAGCGCGGAAAACCTAATGTCCACCTGTCTGGTCGAGATTTCCCTTCAACTCAATGAGTATCTTTTCATGGGGAAAAGGCCCGACCCGGTTACCACCTGGGATGAGTGGACAAAGCTGTATCCACACGTGTTGCAGTGGGGTGGCTGCAACCTTCCCTGCGAGACAGCCTTGGCCCGTGGAAGAATCAAGGAGATGATATTTGATAGATGTTTTCAGATTTTATTCCCTCTTGCTGCACATGGCCAGAGCCCGGCAGGGACTCTGAGAGTGACTGCCCCCTAGAACAGCTCTAGAACAACCCACCCCCTCCAGGAGTCCCGTGGACACCCCCTTAAATACAGAACTCCCGTGGGCTACATTCAAAGTGACCAATAGGGGACAGGATTTTGGGTACACATGACCAAGGGAACAGGGAGAGAGAACCCCCGTGCCCCAAGCATCCACTTATGCTCACCTCCCCCACAGGGAAGCACCTCTTCACACACGCACTCTGGTGAACCCCAGGAACTAGACTTACTGGGGTCCTCCAAAGCCACATACTGTGTAAACTTTGATTATAAGTTAAAAACCCATGAGTGACTTGAAAGTGAGGGAAAAAGAAAGAACTATATCACAGAAGTAATCCCACATGATTGGGCATATCAAAGTGCTTTCTGGTGCAACTATACAGCATCAACACCTGCTGAGTCCACTCAAAAACCCAGGGCACTCCCGAAGGGGGTGTTCTTCATCTGTGGAAACCGGGCCTGGGCGGGAATTCCATCCTGTCTCAAGGGAGGACCCTGCACCCTGGGACAACCGGCTCTTTTAACCCCTAAAAAAACCCACTTAATTGATTGGGAAAACACAAAAACGTCTGGCATTTCAAAGAGGTCAACTGGCGAAATAGAAGAAAATTGTAATTCGGAAGTTGAATCCTGGCCCTGCTCAAAAATAGTTGTAAGGATCTTTGCTTCTCCCATGGGTTGCAGCAGCTAAGGCCTTGGGAGAGATCAAACACATCTGGCTTGGCAAACATGCTGGCTTGGCAAACATGCCAACCTTACCTCCAAGACCTTGGCGGAACTCCTTGACAACAAGGAGACGTCCAGGAAAGCTACACTGCAAAACCGCACTGCCATCGACTTCCTCCTCCTGGCCCATGGGCATGGATGTGAGGAGTTTGAAGGCATGTACTGCCTTAATCTTACCTCACATGGCTCCAGCATCCATGCCACCATCAAAAAAATACAACAAATACATCAGCTGCGCCAGGAAGGAGAGGACTGGTTGGGAGGCTTATTCACCAGCTGTGGGATTTCCAGGTGGGTAGGCTCAATTTTAAAAACCCTTCTTTTGTTCATGATGATCATTTTTATTATTTTTCTTGCTTTAAGTTTTTTTAAACATTTATTTCTAAAATTCTTAAACAAAAATGGGGGAGATATTGCGATGGCCCAGCCCACCTCTGGGCTGTGGCTGTCGAGTGCCAGTCTTGCACTGGCCTTCCAGTGAGTGGATTCTCCCACCCAGGACAGTGAGTCTGAGGGCGGGTCAATGGGTGGCACGGAGGTCTAAACTGCATCCCCCTGGGTGGCACCCTGGTCAAAACCGCCTCCCCCTTATCTAGAAAGTTCTGCTTTCCGTGACTGCCCATTGGCTCCTCGTTGCAACTCCCGCCTCCCTATTGTCCCCATAGGTTAGTGTTAAGTTGCATCCTCACCTTTGGTTGTATCCGATTGGTTGTTTCCCTTCTCTCCACCCCATTTCTCCCGAGTATAAAATCCCCTGCACAGACCCTCCATTTCAACTTTGGGCCCTGGTCCCTTCAGAGCAATAAAGCTGCTGGAACCCACACCAAAGGTCCCTCTCTCTTCTTTATCTCCGGGCGATGCGAGCCAGCTCACTAGGCTTCCTGAACATGCCTCCTTCTACAAGGAGCCCGCACGCAAGCCCAGCTGTCGCAGATTCCCTGCTGGGAATGCTTCCCTTTCAGGGACATCTGCAGGAAGGATGCTGTGTCCCCTCTGACCGAGGGCATGACACAGGATAGTGTCACCCACCAATGCAACACTTGGTGTCTCACAACTTCGCATGGGGCAAATTCCTGGACTATCACTTTCTGGAGCCATCGGTAAAACTTTGGACTCTCCCTTCCTCCATTTTTGATCTCCTTGAACACAGAGTGGGATCTTGGGAGCTGCTTCCTCCTGAGCAAGCGGCTCTCCTGGGACTGGGCAATGCAGGGGCCTGCACCCCTTATATACACTGTGCAGGGCGTGCCTCTGCCATGTCACAGAGGCCTCTGGGCACCACAATGTCCCGCATCACCCAGGGGCCTGACAAGGCACCTGTGTCACAAAGGGTCATGCCTGGCACCCCTTCAGCAGCCGATCCCACTGGAAGTGGCATGGAGCAGCCTCGGGACTGGTGAGCTTCTAGCCCCTTGTTCTGATGTGGATATTAAAATGATCAGAAATGCCTCTGCCTGAATTAGGGTGCAAACAAGACCATATGCCAAGGTCAATAGTATGGGTTTTATTTAACAATAGATGAGAGAGGGAGAGAGAGTGAGAGATGAGAGAAGGAGAAATAGAAAAGAGGTGGGGGGAGAGAAAAAGAGCAACAGAGACAGATTAAGTAGAAAACCTCACCGCTCTGTGGCTCCCAAAGGCATCTCATGGATGCTCTCCATCAGATCTTCTTGGTGCTGAGGGTCCCCTGCAAATGTGGAGTTAAGTGGATTGATATTTACTTGGGCCGGGTGGGAAGTCCCAGGTAGCTGCCCTGGTGGGGCCAAGTTTGTTACGGTCTCTTGCAACAGGCTNGAAGCCATGACCCATAATATTGCAGTCTCTTGCAGTCAGTGAAAGTGGATTATGTCTCCCAAGTTGTGTGATCTAAATGAAGCTTTTCCCCCTGATATCCTGGACATCCTGACTCAGAGGAAACAAAGTCTCTTAGTCAAGAAATTATAAAGGAACTTAACAAGTTCTAAAAAGAATACTTTATTTAGTTGTTGAGATAAGGAAGAAAGGCAAGAAATTATTTTATGTTCCACAGTCAAACAGATTAATTGATATACCAACAGCAGCAACAACAAAAATAATAGCTATTATTTTTATTATATACAGATTTGTAAATTCTTAGGCTCCAATGAAAATCAGGAAAGTGAATTAGTGACAGCAGGGAAAGTCAAAGTCATCATGTTTCTCATATGATAATATCAGCTCTGTGCAGCTGCTTGAAAAATTTGCATGTAATATCAAGAAAAGAACATCTGCTGCTCAGTATGCAGCAGACCACCAAAACTGCTGTAGAGAAGAGGTGGGAGGATCGGATGGATAGGAACTAGATCATGATAAGCAAAACAAGAACTGGCATCCCACTGAATGGCACGACCTCTATTATAATTTTCTAAGTCATTTACTCCCACTTCTTAACTGGGGACTAGTGTTCATGATGATGGAGGTAGCTGTCATAGGCAGGTCAACCTAACTGTAAATTTGCTAACATGGAATCATGTTCATGGAATTAATGTTTTCCAGAAAACATAAAATACATACTTTCAAAGTAACAAAATCCTTGATATGAACTTGTGAACACATTGCCTAACACCATTTTCCAACAGGTACAGAGCTAACTTGGGGAAGCAAGGAGGCGAAAGACTGTGTCAGATACAACTGTGGAAAATGATACCAGAGTAAATGTATAAGGATCCAATTGTGACTAATCACATATAATGGGAGAGATGGGAGTTAGATGTATAGAAAGTTATTGCTTCAGTCATGATTTTTACTGTCATAAGGGCCTTGTTTTTATTTCTGTTCAGCTCAGTAAAGTCTTTCACTTTTACTGGTTCACTACACTGAACAGCAAGAAATTATAGGATGGAGTTCTCAAATGAAGTTGCTACCTGCACAATACAAAGAAAAGCATGTGGATTTTCTTTTCTGAGTATCTTGGTAAATCAGAAATTCAGTATTAGGAGTATGTAAAACATTATTTAAAATTTGCAGGGTTTATTTCATATATATGTGCATAGACATAGACTTTTTTTTAAGAGTGATAATAAACCGTTTGGTTTTATTTCCATTATTTTCACATGCTTATGTTACTTGTCTTTCTCTAACCTTCTATATCATCCATGTTAAAGAAATATACTATTTTTGATCATTTCAGGAACCCTTTTATAATGCAGTGCTGCTGAAAAGATGTTTTAAGATGGGCTATATTTGGGTCGAGAAGAGCACAATTATCTAATAATCTAATAATAATTTAAAAATCTGTGCTACCATCTGTGCAAAAGCCCTGGTAGAGGCTCTACTTCAGCACAGTATGGCTTGCTTAAAACATGAATCAGTATCTTTAGTGGACAGATTTTTTTTCTAGTTTTTTACTATCAGAACAATCTTCCTTCTCTATATTAAACGCACAGAGGTCCATTTCTAGGAAAGAAAGGTAACTAAGAGAGTATTGTTGTTATAAAAAGTCATTGTATTTGCTATATGCAACAACTCTGATTAATGGATTATGTAAAACAGAGGGAACTGATTTTTTAGTATAATCTGAGGAATTTTGTGAGGTACAACATTACAAAATGCCAAGTGTGGTTATTAGTCACAGAGGGATCTAAGACTTTTGCTTATTTAATCAGTGAACAGAAATATTCAAAGAAAGTGTTGCAATTTTGTGAGTCACTACCACTGAGCTATTTTTTGCAGAAATTATTTTCTGCTTTTAAGCAATGAGCAAAGCTGTTCAAAGCCTGTTCTCTCTTCTGCCACACACCTGTGAGCTCCTGGAGTGCAAGCTTGTGTGCAGTTATGGTGCTAGCCCTACGTAAACATAGACGCAGATCATTTTAGTGTTTCAGCCTAATCTAGAAATAACAGCTGCGTAATAACACGGATTTATATAAATATAAATGCCATTCTAGTTACACATAAATAAAATCTACAGTCTGAAAACTGAAAATCATTTTGCCTTCAGAGCCTGAGGAATAAGCAGTAAGTAACATGAACAGAAAAGAACATGAACAGAAAAGGGGGAATAAGACCCTGAGGATGCTGCCTTATGCAGCTCCACCACCTGCACAGTCACAGACAACTTTTGCTTGGCCAGCTGGAGTGACTTTTGTCCAGAAAGCTTCTGTCAAGTATTACTTCTCTTGGTACTCTTAGTCTGAATGGCCTGGTAACTGAGTTGGGAGAAAGGTAAGCAGAGGGGAAAAGAAAATATGGAATGAGGCCACACTCAATTTAGAATTTATAATTTAATTTATTAAACAAGCAGGCCAAATTCCTTTACCAAATTAACTCCTCTTGGTTACAGTGATAAGAGACACTTGAAGCTAAATTAGCTATAGACCCAAGGTAAGATACCCACAGCACTGGGTGCTGCTGGCTTAGTCCCCAGCAGAGAACACACTTCTCTCTATGCACAGGGCGGGTTTTAAACTCCCATGGCCCCTCCCAGTCCCGCCCATTGCCCCTCCCTCGAGGTTCAGGGTGGTTGCTTGGGTCCATGTAAAAGTCTGTTGTATTGGCTCAGGTCTAGGGACGATGTGTCAAGGTGTTTTATTGGTTGAGTCTTTGGTCCAGTGGCTCATCGGTGGCCAGGGGGTGTCAGTCTCTTGGTTCATCCTCCGGGTGATGTTATCGGGGTTTTTGGTGGGAAAACTCCTCACTAAAATTCATGGTTGCCACGGAGCTTGGTGACAGACCAAGTGCCCGTTGCTAAATACAGCTCCCTGGAAGGTGTCTGGAGTCTCTCTTTTTATTAAAGCCTGACTTGATTCAAATGAAATACAGTTTTATAACACATTTTAAACTCTTAAATTTAACAGAAATATTTAACTAATACAGAACTTTACCATGAACATTTAAACACTGTAATAGAAGTGAAACTTAGGAGTAGGAGTAGAACTTGGAGTAGAACTTGGAGGGGGGGTTTAACACTGGTTTTACAACCAGAATTAACACAAACTGATTAATTTTTATTGGTTAATGTGAAAGCCATTTATTTCATTTATGATCAAAAAGAAGGGAAAAAAATAACTATGTTGTTAAGACATTTTGGTTTCCTTTATGCATTGTACATAAAATATAGAGATTAGTAGGGTTTTCTCCCCCTTTTGTCCTTCCAATTGTGGAAAAAATGTAGGATATGATACCTGGTTACCTATCTGGACTCAGGCAGCAAGGAAGATTCAGGACACATCTATACACAGAAACGAAATGGAATTGAAACACACACAAATAAATATTTACTGGTAACTATTGTATGTCAGGGACTTTCTTTAAACCTCAGACTGAAATCTGAAATACTCTCCATTGCTGCACCAAATACCCATAAAAGGTAAAAGCAAGGCTTTTTAGCAATCTTCTGGAGCATCCTGTTGTGTAATGACTTCTAGATGTTTATTTAAAAAACACTCTGGAAGAGAGTTTATATATGAGACACTTCTCAAAGTTGTGTCAAGTAAGAGACCTTCTGATAGGCAGCTTCTCATTAATATTTGCCTCTTGTGAGTCATAATTCGTTTTTTCACTTACTATAGCGGCAGTACTTTGGTTTTATTAATGTGATAGCTTCGTTGACTATTTAGTGTTTGGAGCCATTGCGTAACAAGGGTCGCTTTGTGCCTCCTCTGTCACCATGACCTTCAGATTATTGCTTTGCTTTCCACTTCAGTCTAACATCCTGCTTTCATTTATGTGATGGTTCCATGGTTCAATAGCACTTAGAGAGATGTTGACAGCAAATGGAAAAGTTTGAATATACTCTTGTTTAAAATAAGACTGTCTATACCTGTTATATACCAAATTTATTTTCTTTCTCTTTTCAAATTAATGACAGTTACTTTAAATGATAGCTTTGGTTTTGTTCTTCAACAATTACTAGTTTTTGCTTTTTCCTTCCCCCCATCCTTTCCCCCTGCCCTACCATCCCCTGTGCCTCCCGTCTGTGCAAGGGGTTCACCTCTTAACCTATACTGAGGTCAATCAGCCATCTTTCTTCTAGAAGTTAGTATATCCAGCTTTGGGAAGAAAAGCATAATATCTTCCGAAGATGATGTAACTGCTATGTACTCTACTCACTACAGCTGACATGAGAGCACAGCCCAGGGAAGGGAACACTCAGAGGTTCTCTGTGTCTTGACAGTCCTGAGCTGCTCTTCCATCCTATAGAAGTAGGAGCTATTTCTTCTCATCTGTCCTGAAGCAGCCTCTGTGGTAGGATTGACAAATACATACTCTAGGACTCAAGGAAATAAATTTAGCATCCAGATGGGATGTTGACTCACAGAAATGTTCTTGCATTCACAGGGATAATGGGGACACAGAAATACACCTACATGGGCTGCACAGTTTAACAGGAATGTAGGCTCTTGCTGGAACTGAGTCCGGTGCTGTATTTTTGCTTAAATGAAGTAATTGTAACACAGAAGTAGCTCTTCAGTATTTCTCTTAATGCTTTAGACATATATTTCACTACTCTTCATTCTGAAACATTTGCATCCCAGAATGTCATCCTTTATCCTTTCAATTAAATTATAAGTATTTATGGTGTGATGTCCCTTGAGAGATGAGACACAACATGGAACATTTTTACACCTTTGAGAATATTTGGATACTTTCCCTCAGCTTCATTTCATGGCAATCTGTGATGTTTTGGTCAAAATTACTATGTGTTTAACCTTAATAAACACCAAGGTAAAATCCCTTTTCCCCCTCTAACTGTGTTTGGCTTTTAATTCTAAGCCCAGGAAAATGCATCAGTGTTACCCACAGTAAAGCGCTCTAGTAATGAAGAAATCAAATGCTGTTAATGCTTGGTGTCCTGTTTGACTGTGACTCTTGTTTTCTTGACAGTCTTGGAAGGACTGCCTAAGCCATCTCTTCTCACACTCCTTAAGGGTGGTTTGACCCCCTTCAGTAAGGGATAAAAGCAGGGCACTCAAGTGAATTTATTTCATTAAATGTTTTTTATGACCTTCATATATTAAATCAAGTGAGTTTCATGTGAGCTGGCTTTATTTGATCTGTCATTAGCATTGGACATACTGGATCAGGCACAGAAGATGCTCTTGCAGTGCCTAGTACTCTGTCATCAGTATTTGATGTCCAGGGGAGTGCCCTCCTGTTGTGTCGAGCACTTCTGAACACGCATTTCAAGTGATTGACTCAGGTAAGAGGGGGAAGTTGCATGTCACGTTTATTGTCTCATTGTTTGCTGTTGTCATTTTAGTACTTCTTTTTACCAGCCTGTTTATGCATTTGTTCATTCCTATGGCTTATGTTATCGCTTATACACAGATGACTTATAGATCCACAAGTCCTGTTGGTGTTCCCAGACTTTGCCTTTGTATTTCTCTGCCTGCATCATCCCCATAAATGGATGCATACTAATCTTTCATTACAAACAAAGAAGTCAAAAAGGATTCTTTTAAATCCTGTTGTGTATGTTTTCTGCTCATAAGTACTTCATATCTCAAATACTGGTTCTCTTTCCCTGTGTTACAATACTGTTTGAGAGTTTTAAAATGTTCATTATAGTTTATTGTATAATTAACACCTTGCAGATCAAAACTAGACCTTTTTTTTTCCCATGGATTGTATGTTGTTTTTTCTTTTTAACGGCAGATCTTGAGGTATTTTTATTTTGTTTTTATTGCTTATATTACAGATCAAAAAATCCCTGAAACAACTGGTCCCTGCTCTCTGCAAGTCAGGCGGAGCACAAGTTATATTTTAAGACTACCACTTCTCAGTCCAGTGACCTAAATTTTAGATTACAGCAAATACAAAAGCAACTGCCTGCTTTTTACCATGCGCAATCACATTTATATGATTTGATTTCTTTTTGTAGACTTGCCCAGAATATCAATTCTGTTTATAAATTGTGTCTACTCTTTTTCTTTCCTAAACTGTAGGAGCTATAAATATAGTAAGAACTATTTTTGAACTACTTTTTCCTCTCTGGTATCTTCTATATTAGATCTTGCTGACTTTTAACAGCATCATTTGTCAACTTGCAATGTACTTTCAGTTTTGATTTAAACTTTCTCTTCAGTTAATTTTTTCAGAATATCTACCATTTTGTTACATGCTTTTTATAATTTAATTTTTGGTTCAGCACATGTTATTTTTGTTCAATATACACTTCATGTTAAAAATATTTAAATTATTTAATAAGGCATCATCAGAGACTGATAACACAGCTGTCATTATTGCTTTACCCTGTTGGCAGTTGTGTGACTTGCATTTTAATTTTTTGCTAATGTCATTCTTATGCCCTTATAAAATATGTTCAATTAGTTTGCAGAAAGTTTTCATCATGACAGCTGTAAATGCATACAATTATTACAACATTAATGGTTTCTTATCTATAAGGAACTATCCATTCTGATGTTTCTATACCTGGTATGTTGACATGCATTAGGAGTGGCTAATCTTGTGCTAAAATTATGGTGAAGGAAGCATCAGCATGCTGCTTGAATTGAGCTAGAGAACTAGCCTCAGGAAGAGAGGTGGAAATTATACAGGGAAAACTAGGACATGGTTAAAAATTTGGCATAGTTTGGGGGAATTCCTATGCACTCACAGATCAGATGTAGACTTACAGTTCAGACTGAAAATCACAAAGTCTTTGGAAGAGATAACACCCAATGTGGGGAGCAAGTGAGATAAGATGCTACCGGGGGAAAGGCTTTGTTGCTGCATGGGGTAAGGAGCAATATAATTTCCTCCACCATTGTCAGTAATTCTTGTGGGACTGGACTTTTTCAGATTGGCAGTTGTAGCATGGATGCACAAAGTTAACTTGTGCCTAGGCTTTCGTCACAGCTTAAAAAGGAAATCATTCAGCTGGTAAGTGAACTGAGGGTATGTAAGGGAACCTTGTTTGCACACTGTCAGCAAAAAACCATAGTTTTCTCATTGTAAAGAGCTGTAAATTTGTTAGAACTCATTGGCTTGATCTATGTTCTCTGTGATTCACTGGGTGTGGTGCAGCTGAATTGCTGGGGGGTGGGATGTGGCAAAGGGACCAGCCAGAAATGGATGTGTTTGTCAGACAAAGTTGTTTAGTTTTGTTGTATTCAAGCTACATGTCATGACAGACCAAACCATTCTTGTAGAAGCTGAGAAACTGTGGACGTTTTATTCCAGTTCCTTTTGTAACTGTTGTGTGTGGCTATCCCTCTCACTCTCCTTCACTCAGGCAATACAGCTGGTTTTTGCACAGGAGCTATTCAGTTCCTGTGAATTAAGCGCTTGGCTTCTTGAGGTTGTGGGTAGTCAGACTTATCCACTGGCAGGAAATGTATTAATAAGTGCAAGGTTTGTGCAGCCACCAGAAACTTCAGGGAGAGGCCTGTTGTTTGTAACTGCCTGGAGCAGCACCCCAGGGACGTGTGACACAGTGCTCCATGGTTATTTTGATAGGTGTGCTTGAAGACATGAAGAAAATGCTACTGCTTTCTTCTTGGGCTTCCAAAAGAATATTAATGCCGCTGTATGTTAATTTTTAACAACCCACTAAAAATACTGCTGGAAAATAGATATTAAATCATCAAAACATTAGATGCTAACAGCACGACAAGTGCTTTTAGCTGTCCTCGGGGATTATGAAAGACAAAATTGCCTGATCACTGTGGCTTGTGGTTGAGGAACCTGCCTGGGAAGGTCTGGAGTAATGAACAGGCATAACTGGAATACAGTGTGGTGGGTCTGTTTGGAACAGAAGACTGAAAATGAAAGTATCAACAGAGAGGAGGAAGAACCCGAGGCTCAAGGAGCAGAGTCCTGAGTTCTCTGTACCGCTCAGGGTTTTCTAGAGACACTGACAGGCTTCAGCTCATGACTAAGTTGTGTGCTGGAGCCCGGTTTGTTGGATATCTATGCCTAATTCCCATGAGTGGCTTCATGAAGAACCACCAACTGGCCTTTTTTCCAAAGCTGTAGCTTGTAATCGACAGTTTGCACCCAAACTTAAATTTTTGTCACATAACTGTTACCTACTCTTCTCTCAGAAAATCCTGGTAGTAGCCACAGTGTACTTTTTAGAAATATTTTTTTTTTTTAACACTGATTTCACAAAAAGATTTTTAATTAGTTTGTTTTGTATTTGTATTCATTTTCTCTTCCCTTTTGCTAATAATTTTAAGCTTTGTGTCCTATAAACTTATAAACATTAACATGCAAAAATATTAGCAAGAAGAAAACAGACATTCAAAGCAGATACTCAGAGAACTTCACTATCCACATCTTTCTAACATATTAGATTTTTTTTCTGGCCAAATCCATGGTGGTCTCAAGGCTTATCTTTTTTCCTCTCATCTTGCTTCTCATCCAAGCAGTATTCTTCTTAAAGTTCTTCTTAAGCTGATAATACTACTACAGTCAGAGTAACTGGTTTTTATGTGTATTTTATTTTTCCCTTTCATAAATACAGATTGATTATTCTGTATTCATAAATACCAACTCATTTTGATAGATTCATTAAATCCTTTTCTCATGTGCTATGTTTCTTTATTTCCTATCTGTACTGGCAATTTGGATTTCCCAACCCAAGGCATTTCAGCTCTTATGATTTTTTGCATTCCTTTAGATGTTGCAATTTACATTTACAATTTTCAATCCTAATATGATGAATAAAATTTTTAGTTACTTTAGGTTTTTTTTCTTCTTCAGTTGCTCTGTTGTTAAGTACTAATGTTCTTAATGAACACAGAAGCAGTATTTTTATTTGGGGACTGTAACTTAATTGACTTTGACTGAATGTCAGTGGAAATCAAGTTTCTTCATTTTTCATCTTTCCCTTTTATGGCTTAAGAAACTTTTGCTGTTTATTAAATCTTCCTCCAGAATTACAGCTCAGCTTCAATTCTAATAAATCTTAGTTGATCTGTACACTTTGAGATTTCCAAAATGTATGCTTGTTTTCATTCTGCTTTTGGAAATAATTTTATATCCTTCTGCAGTTGATTCCTTTCCCTTCATGTTTTGTCCTGTTGCCCAACCTGGGAATTCCAAGTAAGTTTTTAATCTTTGCCTTGAAAAATCTTTGCCGTCTACTGTAGTAGAGGACTTGAACTCTAATCTCACAATCTTTTCTTGCTAGTTACCCAAGCTTGTCCTTTTGAAACTTTAAAAAAATCCCTTAGCCCAGTTTTATTTTGCCAAGTCATCCTGCTACCTGGAGTAAGTAAATTTACTCCATTATTAGATTTTTATCATGTAACTGTCAGATAAAATTTATAATTATTTTACCATATAGAACTGTAAATATTCTAAAGTCAAAGATAAGCCTGTTCCTGCATTTGTGACTTCTTTGCCCCTGGCAGTTGTCCTGTTGAGTGTTTCCATATTAGTAGATGTTCAGAATAGCTTTGATTCTGCAGTCTTTATTGGAAAAGGTGAGGTCACATGTAAGTGCCTATTTCCAGCATTTCTCCATCTTGCATTGTTCAGGGATAGCTTCTCTATTAAAATATGTCTTTAGATCTGAACCCTTGGATATCTAACATTAATGTAAAACATTAAACAAACAAACAAGCAGAAGTCAGAACGCCCCTCCCCACCCCTCCCCCCCAGTGGGTACAAAATCTTCATCTGACAAGTTTATGACAGTGAAAAAGACGTTTGAGATGATTTTGTTAGCTGACAATATGGGAATGAACTAACACATCTAAAAGGAGTACACAGATGAAGTTCATGGTTCTCAATGTCCTTTACAATGCTTGAAATGCAAATCAAAATTTGAGTTTTGTAATCAGCAATGTCTTGGAGAAGCAGAGAACAAATTATTGTTGATTTACAAAGTACAACTCGATACTAAATGTATTATAAGGCATAAAGGGTCAAGTAATGTGGCACATTAGGGTACACACTATTAGCCTTGAGCTGCTGCTCTCTGTCCATATCTTAGACAGGCATTACCTGTTGTAAGCTTTTACTGTAACACATCCCACATTGAAAATACTGGGTTTTTCCTGTTTTTGGTATGATGTTTTGAGAATGTTATTTTTCTATGGTGAAAGACTAAAAAAAAAAAAAAAAAAAAA
>VYZQ01008952.1:5909-22715 GCA_013400655.1 Mystacornis crossleyi
CAGCAATACAGTCTGTACTAACAGACAAAAGTGGAACACCTGCTAAGATTTTGTTCAGCAGTCATGCGTTTTAGGTAGTTTAGTAGGGATTTATGAATTTACAGTGACAAAAACGATTCTTTTGATTTAAACTACTCAAATACCTCCTTGTAATACCCGTGCAAATCAGTAAGACCCTGACTTATGCAGCTAAAACTTTTGGCTCTTCAGGGATCTCTGTTTGATTTGTTTCTTGGAAAGGTTGAAGCGTTTACCTGTAAAATGGAGGACATAGAAGAGGAAATTCCATTTTCTAATATTATGCTGCCTACCCAAATGAAATATAAGTGCCCGAGCCGGAACTCCATCAATACAAAAACATGAAATGGAATTGCAGCCTGAGCCTCTTTGATAACGCATTCAATGACTTTGAGATGCAGAAGCACAGTCTGGGGAATGTAACATTTGATTTAGGTGTCCTCGGGAAGATTTTACCAGGTCCGTGGCTAAGCCAGCACCCCTTTGATTATGTGACTGTTCAGTAATGTGTCATGACTGGAGAGAAGGCACTGAGGACATGATGAGTGGGTTTGGGATAGGAGAGTCAGATAGGGAGTTGATTCATGGAACTATGGTATTGATCTACTTAGCACTTTTTATTATTATTACGTATTTTTATTATTAGTACATTTTGTGATAGAAGTTCTGGCTGCCCTGGAGACCTCAGCTTTGGTTCATTCTGCTGTGGTTACTTCTCACCTTTGGATGACTTTCACTGGCCCCTTGCTTTTCTCCAGCTCTGTGAGTTATTTCTATTTTTGAACCTCCGCTGTTTTGCTGGGGTTAGCTTTTCTTTCTCTCTAAGCACTAGCAATCCTGGCTGTGTTATCTCAATTTCCTCTGAGTTTACGACTAATTTCATCATCTTAGAAAGCCAGGGAAATTTTCATTTCACAGAGAATGGAAGGAACAGTCTGCTTCTCTACTGACCATAACACAGTTTGATTTGAGGGCAGGACAATAGCATTATCATTGTTGTAATTTATTTACATCAGTGTAGAAAACACAGGTTCTAACCAAATTCATGGTGTGACTCTCTTCCAAAGAATAGCTGAGACACTGAGAGAAAATGAGGTTAAAATTCTCCATGAGAAGCAATCAGATATTTCCAGTAAGACATTTCTGGGGGTAAAGTTACAAGTTTTTAGACACTATTTGGTAAGTTTGCAAGAATATGCCGGTTCCACTGACGAGGATTTTACCTCTGTAATGGAATATCCTGGCCAAAATGAGAGTGAACATCTCACTGCTTAAAGCACGGAATAACCAATAGCCTAGTGGTGCTGGTCTTCCAAAGTGCAAGTGACCGAAATGCTCCCTGGAGTACTGACTTGAAAATAAGCCTCACCCACCCTAATGAGTGTCCTGTAAGATGGCCAGGTATATCTACATAAGGAAGAGAAAAGACACCCCCATTTTCTCAATCTAATGGGAGTTCAGAGTGACACTCAGTGCACATTTAATGCAGCGCCCCAGCTACTTCCTTCTTCCTACCACACTCCTTGCCAAAGACACTTGGCAACTCCCTTGACAAGAAATATATCTTTCTATAACTTGACAATTTATGACTCCATTTGCAATGAAACATTTGCAATTTAGTGGTAGACCATTCTGTATATTCCTGGAAGCCCAACCACCTACATGGTGACAGACATTCAAGGAATTTGCCATTGGAAAATGATTTTGCAGTGCCTAGAAGTGTGGTATGAGTGCTTATGTGTCAGAACATTTAAAGTCAGTTTTATAACTTCAAACATATAAATGGAAAATATTTTGATAATATTTTGATAATATTTTGATAATAAGGAAACTATTTAGGAAGCATATTCCTCTATCATTAATTCTATATATACTGCTCTTTTCTATCTTAAGGCTGAATAAGCATAATTTGCTTGCCTTTTAAAAGACTTGTTTTCTTGTTACTTGTTCTTGGACTGGGTGACATCCCACAGTAAAATAATGTTCAGATAATTTTCTCTCTTCTCTTCCTAAGTTTCTTGAAACATGTTTCTATTTGGTACCCTAATTAGCAAATTCCTTGCTTAAGACCTTAGCATGCATTCCCTATTTATAAGAATTAAAAGGTTTATTTTGAAATAGACTTTACAGAGTGTCTACTATGAAGTCTAAATGCACCAGAAAACTGATTTGAGGATAGGTTGCCAAGAATCCTCAAAACTTGCTTTGTTAGTATTAGGGAAGCCACAAAAAGACTGTATTTTTTTTTGTCTTTTACTGTTCAAACTACACAGAAACAGGGTGGGATGTAGCCCTTCAACCTTATGAATAGAATCAAGGAAAAAAAAAGCATCACAGAAAACATTTTTGCTAGCTACTGTCAGAATTCATCCTCTTCCTATGACTATAATGACCAAACATTCCTGTCATACAGCCTCCCTCTTCCAGACCTTCAAGCAGTTTTGTGTTGCAAAATCTGGATCTTCATTATTTACCCAAGCTGTGTTTTTTGAGGTATTGCATTTTGTTGTCAGCAGGTTCATTCTTTAGCATCACAGAGATCAATGCTGGATGAAAGACAGCAGGCTACCTCTCCACGGCTAGCAAAATAATTCAGAAATTATACAGTGCCTTGTCATGAGAGCACAGCACAGGTCATTTTTGCCATTTATCACCACTAAAGGCAGACACCCCAGCAGCAGAATTGCCAGTGTTCTCATTTGTTTTGGTAGTAGGTATCACCTTTGGCTGTGCAGCCGACTTTCAAACTATCATTAAAAAATCATTACAACCCCAAATGGGACATTGTGAACCTGTGCTTCATCCAGAGTAGTTTTTCTAGGCTCTCACAAAGATGAGAACAGCAATATCAGTAATGTAAATAAACTGCTGTGCTATGCCATCGACATTTTTATTGTGGGCTTCTTCAATGCAGTGCTTCTTTTCAGGCTCCCTGTGAGCACAAAGTGAACTCCTTTTTGCATCACTGAGAGACTGGGGAGACTGTGTAAAGTTGCACCAAAGCTTATGCAGATCAGTGCTGGTGCCACGCTATTCATTTTCCATAAGGAACTTCATTTTGAAATGCCTTGATGCCCTGAACCTTAGTGCTTTCTTTGAGAACTCTAGTACCTGTAAAATCCATGAGCTAGTCTTTCCCTGCTTTAAACTGTCTAGGCCTCTTTTCATTAACGCTGCGCAGTGAATTATACAGCAGATTTCTGTTTGCCTAAATGCTTTCTAGCACTCCAATTGTATACACACTTTTAACTAAAAATAGTTAACTTAAAACAGACTAAACCTGTTTTAATGGATATCCAGTATGATAAGTTATTGACACCGCAAACTGCTGTGGGACATGTATTATGTACTTTACAGGAAAGAAATAATTTTCTTCTTTGAGTCTGAAACTTTTCATTTTCTGACCAGAGACAGTTCTTAGCTTTTTTTGCAGCCAACTTCTTCTAATTGGCCCAGTAACTACCAGAGTGAAAAAATAATGGTATTTTTTTACAGAAAACTTGAGATTTATGTGTCAAGTGCATCACACAGACAAAGCTGTTAAATGCAATGACATGTTTCTCACTCAAAACACACAGAGCAGCCTCACACAAAGAAGCTGTTTCAGCCCACTTGCTTAGCAAAGTCTAACTCCTTTCTTATGAAAGTATGTTGCTATGATTGCAGTAAGAAACCTGAAATTTATATCACATTTAAAGCCACGTAAAGGCTCTACCCAATATCATCTTAAGGAATTGATACAGTTTATCTGTCTGTCAGTGTACTTGTTTGAAGAGTGAAAGTTCTGCAGAGCCTTTTTATAAGTTAAAGATTTTAGTTTTCCCAGAAAAATAAAATATCCAATTACATGCCATGAAGAAAGATTTCTCTGGGGAAGCTCTATCTGCATGGAAACTACAGCCTCATATAGCTGTGAACACAGACCCATGAATTTTCTGTTCAAATTCGAAATCAAAGGTTGTGTAAGGATTTTGGCTGGGAAGTGCCTACTCAAATCTGTGAGGGCCCTGGAGACACAAGCCTCACAAGGGCACAAAATAGGCCAGATTCTGGTGCTTACCAGCATTATCTACAGCATCCGAACACATATATGTGATGGAAAGAGGCCATGCCTCCATAGGACTGATCCCTATAGATGACAAATTTACAGCTCTTGCTGACATGCAACTTCACTCCTCTTACGGCTAACATTATCCTGCAGCATGGCACAGCAGTTTTTTATAGAGGGCAAGTTTTCTATTCCTTCCTAAAGGAAGGACTCCGCATTATGCACTGTACTTCAGAGACTGTGAGGGATGTATCTCCCACTCTGGGGGACTCTGCAGGATGGTGTCCCCATGCGTGTTCCCACTGACACCATAGAATTAGAACATTCAGCAGAATGGGGTGATGAGGGTAGCAAAAGGCTTCATGGGGTTCTTCTGGAGGGATCTTGGAATACAAGATTTACAAGGCTCCTGAAAATGGCACTGCACTTTCGAGATTTGGAAAAACTGTCACTAGCTTTCTTGGAATGTTCTGTCTTCTTATCTATTCTCTATGTAGGACTTGCTGAAGTTCTTGTGTGTTTTCATCTAACACTATTACCTCTTTCGACTTCCGAAGCATTTGCAAAATTTTCTGTCTCCTTAGTCAAAAACAGCACAGGAAAATACTGAGAGAGAGAAAGGGATTAGAAGCAGAAATGAAGTAAATATTATTTCATCTCATGAAGTAATATATAAAACAGGAGAAACAATCTTGTTATCTGGAAGTTTGAAAAAAGTTATACAAAAAAGCAAGTGACCTTTTTCAGGAGAAAAAAAAAGTGTTTTCTTGCTTGCTATTATCTGGTTGTGCCGAATGCTGAGAGACAATTAAAAAGAGAGAAGGTATTTACAATTCTGATGAAGGAGTAGGAGTTGAAAACGTTATGTGTGATTGCAAGCATGATGTGGTCTAGGCAGCTTGAGATTGCCTAGTACACTGTGCAAGGAAAAGGCAGAGTGCTGCTCACCAAGCTCTGCAAGGCTCAGCTCTGCTCCTGACTGGCACTGATTAACCTTTATGATGTGCTGTGGGCTCTGTGTTCTTCCTCGGAGGAGCTCAGCTATCCTACTTGAAGAACATGATTAATATTTCTATCCTTTTTAGCAAGGGGGGAAGGAGAAAAGGATGAGAATAGATATGTACATATTTTCATCTTTTTCAGAAAGAAGAAAAAGGAGAAAGGGTTCCACTGTGGGTAAAAATGTATCTACAATGCAACAGGTTTACTGAGGGACCTAAAATGAGGTCAGATGCTTCTAATGTATTTGCAAAAAAGGCAGGAACTCTTTCCTGTTATGGTGCTTGTTTCACTCATGGCACTGCAGCAATAGCAAGAAACACAGGAACTGCGTGGAGCCTCCAGTCCCAGCCTCTGCCAGATAAAATGTGTTCATTTATCTGAGGGCAGGATTTTGATTGCCTGTCATGTGCATGCAATCTATGATAAAGATTCTGAATACTTATCAAGACTAGGTGTTTTAGGAACAGTGAATTGTTGCAGTGGGGTTCTCCTGCAACTATCCCTGGAGACAGATTTGGCCCGTAGAAGAATCAAGGAGACGATATTTTCATTGATGTTTTCAGATTTTATTCCTCCAGCCGCACATGGCTGGATCCTGGCACAGACTACGACAACAACTGCTTTAGAATGATGTGAACATTCCCCTAAGTACAGGATTCCACGCGGGGTACATTCGAAATGGCCAATAGGGGACAGGACTGGGGTACACATGACCAGGGAACAGGGAGAGGGAAACCCCGTGCCCTGCCATGCGTCCACCTCGAAGCCCATCCCCGCCATGGGGGGCACCTCCTCACCTCACCCTTTTGTTTTAATTAAGAAGGTTTCCCTCAAGGGTTTTAAAGCACATCATTTGAAACAATCGAACAGGCACACAATCACAAAAACAATTTCAAAAGAATGCAATCCCCTCTTGGAGTCCCCAGCATTCAAACAGAATTTTTCTGGAGCATTCCAGAGCTGGCAGGAGAGAGATGGAGGCTTTTTGAGCACACTTGGTGGGGAAACTGAGGCAGGAGAGGTTTTCTTTCATCTGTACCTGGTGGAACTTTAAACAACGATGGTTAATTCCTTCCCTTTCCCCCACCCCCATTTTATTCACCCATAGGCATTGGAGAGGAATTTTGGGGAAACGGATTGGGAAAAGCAAGGTTTTGTGAGGGAAACTATGGGTGGAGAAATGGAAACTGGGGATAACAGAAGGGAGAAATAGAATGGGGGAAGGGAGGCTGCAGGGGGAGTTTATAAGGAGAATAGTGTTTGGGATCACCGTGATCTGGAGAATATTGACTGCCTTTTACAGGAGTTCCATGACGTACCGTAACGTTGGCCGCCTGTGGACCTTTCTTCCATTGAATTATGTTAAAAACCACAGTTTCTCCATCTCCTAAACTAGGGATTAATTTTTGGGGTTGTTCTTCTTGACTGCAGTTTTATGGATGAACACATCTTCCTGGGTGTCACTTTTTTGTAATGAAACCATAATTATCTCGTACGTTGTACAATTTTTACAATCCCATTGTACATCGATTGTACCATTTTACAATCCCTGTAACTTTTGTGGCTAGAACTTCTCCTATTGCGGGTCAGTGTCTGTGCTGTTTGAGCTTTGTGTAGCTGCTGGTGCTTTGGTTTCGCTTTTGTTTGTCCCTCCCGTGCCGGAGCCGCCGGGGCTGCCTGCACGCTGGTTTCCCCGAGGGGTGAGCGGGGGGGCCGCTGAGGGGCCGCGCCCGGGACTGCGGGGGCCGGGCTGGGCCGTGCCGCTCCGCTCCATGCGTCCTGCTGCCGCCCTTGTTGCCATGGTAACGGCTGTTTGTAGCCTGCAGAGCTGCCACCATGCCATCATGCCGCTTGGCCGTCCCGGCACTGCAGTGCTGGCCCGGCCGCCGCTCCCCTGAGCCGCTTCTCTGCGCCGCGCTCCGTAGCTGCGCCGCACTCCGTAGCTGCTCCACGCCTCTCCAACCGAGATGGTTTCGTGGCTTCCCCGCGCCAGCTGCAGCGCTACACCGGCACCACCGCCGCTCACAGCCCCGCCCGCCGGGGCCGCGGCTCGCGGCTCCCCGCCTGCTCCCGGCAGCCGCCTCGCCTTCTCTCGCAGTGCACTCAGGGCGCGAGGTCGCGCACGCACGGCAGTGGCAGAGCCCTCAGAAGGGTGAGTTCTGCCACTGGGCATGTGATCCGAGCAGCGCGGGGTCCGGTGGTGGCCATTGTATTGGTCAACAGGCTCCGTAATTAGATAATATTCATGGAAAAATTCTTCCATCGCCATAAGTTTCGATTGAAATATTAATTCACTCCAAACTTCTTCCCAAAAGTCTTTGGTAAGAACCAAGTCCCAAGAAACATAGAAGAAGTTTTTAAACAACCATGCCAGGAAGTGTCTCAGTTCCTTTTTTGCCTGAAATAAATTAAAATCTGCAAATTGCTGTTCAAGGATCTTTTCAAGCTTGAGATAAATGTCTTTTTGTGGCTTTGAAAGCCACGATTCTTCCCACAGTTCTTCCATAGTCCGAGAGGAAACAGCAGAACAAGAGTACCAACTGGATTCCTGAAGATTTTTCTTCACTGTTTCTCTTAGGCTGTCTCCAGAGGTCCAGGGATCGCTATAATTGCCCCCATTCTCCACCATTTTGTTGCAGTGGGGTTCTCTGCAAACCTCCCTGGAGACAGATTTGGCCCATAGAAGAATCAAGGAGACGATATTTTCACTGATGTTTTCAGATTTTATTCCTCCAGCCACACTTGGCTGGAGCCTGGCACCAACCACCACCAGAACTCCTCTAGAATCCTGTGAACACCCCCCTAAGTACAGGATTCCACGCGGGGGTACATTCGAAATGGCCAGTGAGGGCCAGGACTGGGGTACATGTGACCAGGGAACAGGGAGAGGGAAACCCCCTGCCCTGCCATGCGTCCACCTCTATGCCCATCCCCGCCAGGGGAAGCGGGGGGGGCACCTCCTCAGGAATGACCAGAGCTTCTAATTTCATGAAAAATTCACAAGAAAGACACTCTTTTTAAATGTTTATAGTATATTCACTTTACCTTTGTTTGTGCTGTATTTTGTGGTTGTTTCCAAGAGCTGAGAATTATACTCTTCTGGAGAAGACCTAAAAAAGACTTTTATCTTTCCTGTTTGTCACTATGCCAACTGTGCTGGAACCCAAAAATATTCTGCATTTTTTTCAAACAAATAAAGATAATTTGCATTAAAATAATCAATGTAAATTTACACATACATTTCAATGTATATGTAAATAATTTTGAAAATTATCTCCTGTTATGTGGGTATTGTGGATACCATAGCATTGATAGTATTAGCAAATGATGTATCATGACCTGTGCAGTTCAATGAAGCATTAAAAAGAAAGATTAATTGCCCTTTTTTACTTCTCAAACTCCGTTCTCTTCTCTGCCCCTTGTACAGTTGAATGCTTGCTATTTTTGCTGAAAGCTCTAGGAAAAAGCTCTACTTAATTTAAATATATAGCTCACGTTTTTTACTGACATCTATAATCCATGAAAGCAATATTGCCTAACTTCTGGAGTCAGCTGAAAGGATGTATGATGTTACTACAAAAAAAAAAATATTTATCAGGTGCTTCCCATCAGTTTTTACCTCAGATAATCAAGGGAATAAAATACTATGTTAGACCTATTCTCTTGAAAATACATATGGTGGGCTCAAGGAACTCAAAAATAATTTTTAATGTTACTTCAGTGGTCAAATTCAAGCATAGCTGCAAAAGTAGCCACCTTAGAGAGAATGCTTCAGATTTGATTTACAATTTATCTCCAAATCCCAGAAAAGCCATCCACATCTGGTTTTACCAGTGCTTGTCTTCCTCCAGTGCTCTAGTACTCTTGACATAAATGTTAGATAAAGATTTATCAAAAGTTCAGATTTATCAGATATGCATTTATTTCAGGGACATTATTGTTTTTAAATGTCTGCTTTGCATAGAGTTTTTATGAGTTGCTAAATCTTTTTTGGTTCATTTCTGTTTTAATTTAAGCAGTATTATTATGTGGATTAAACTGATCCTTTCTGTAACTCTACAGATGTCACTGAAGTCACATTAGGGACATATTAAACATGCTTGTCTCATCAAGCATCAGGGAAATATGCTTGGAAAATGCTTGGAATTCAATGTTTTTTGATGCCATCTGAATATAAAATATAAATTCCTGCAAAGATTATCTAGTCTGACAGGGTTCAGAATTTCATTTCAGTGGATAATATGGAACCAAAAACTTAAAAAGATGGCAAAAAGGGCACAAATATTATATATGAAAAATTAATTAAATAATAATTGTTTGAAAACAGAATCTTTGTGAGTTACTGTAATTTTGAGGAATTTTTCTTCCTTTTATTCCATCCCAAAGTATTGTATTTAAATTTTTAAAGAAGTTTAAAAAAGACAATAAGCACAAAAAGAAACACATGAGGGTCTTTTTGAATATCAGGAAACATTTTTGCACTGTGTGTTTGACACTGACACAAGCTGCCCAGCGTTGTTGTCTGCATCCTTGAGGATATTCAAAAGCTGTCTGGACAGGATCTGGGGCAACTGACTCTAGGAGACCCTTCTTGAGCAGGGTAGTAAAGACCAGGTGATCCCCAGAGATACCATCCAATCTCAGCCATTCTGTGATTGAAGCCAAAGATGATCCTAAAGGAAGGACCTTTGCACAAATTTCTATTGCCCTAATGTTTCCTTTCCAAGAAAAGGTAAGTGAAAAGGGCCTTGCTGCACAGTTATGCTTTAACATTAGATTACAAGGGAAAGACTAATTGGAAAGATATAATAAATTATTCCTTGAATTTGCATTTTTTCTTTTTTTGGAGAACATGAGCCCATTAGAATCATAGCTCCCTTAACATTCAGTATTAACTGATTGTTCTGCCTTTGATTTTATACAGCAAATTTATACTGAGCCACATCATTTAGGCACTTTCATTAACCACTGAGACTTTTATTCTTTCAAATCTGGCAATAAAAAGCATGTTTTTTGAAATCAGCTTTGTAACCTGACAGCACTGGAAATAAACCCTACAGTCCTTTAATTTAAAATACTGTCTCAAAACCAGCTTATGCATCTCTGCATTTCCTGTTCAACAGTTTTTATTATAAGACACAGAACAAAAAAGAAAATATTTCTTTAATTCTCTCATTATCTCCCACATTTCTCCTATGGATGCTGCATCTGAACTGCATTTTTTTAAGAAAATAAGGTCCATTTTCCCCCAAAAGTGACAAAATCTTTTATTAGCAAAATGAAAATTTATCCTGAAACTCTTTACTCCTGATCAATTTTTCTCTACTTTTTTCCCCTACTCTTCCCAGTTTGCTGAGGCTACAAGGTCTTGTGTTCTGCTCTGTCTTTGATGAATTGAAGTCCTGAAGGCATCTCCGCTGATAAGAAAGTAAAGCTCTATTTCAAAAGTTTTTTCCTTTAAAAGTATTTCAACAGCAAATGTAATTGTATACAGATAGGATTAGTAGAATAGGAACTTTTCCTAACCTACAAAAATCTCCTGAAAAATGGGGATGTCTGCAATAGTTCTAGCAAAACAATTTTAACTGGATAAGAACTTGTTGAACACATTATTGCTTATGTGGAGAAGAATTCAGTTGTTGAACCATACTGTTACCACTGCCTGCACCTCTGTCTTGCAAAAATTTGGGAAAGGGAGTCCCCATTCTTTTCTTCATTAGCTACAATTACAGCCAGCCCAGAGATGGTTGAGGCTTCCCCTTCTTACTTGGTGTATTTTCTGTCTGTCCAAGAGCCCAGGAGAATTTCACAGATAATACTGCAGAGTAACCAATTTGACACTCTAAATCTGGTACATTAGAACTCTCACTATCACAAATGCACAAATAGAGTGGTACCGACACAATAAATCCGGGCACATTTGCAATCCCAGATGCACAAATAGCATGACATGAGTTACACTTTAAGTCTGCGCACATTCATTAAGATTCCAGATTCACAAATACTGCAATTTATTGATTGCTGTGACAGAGTTAGGTTCAGAAATTGCTGTTGATAAATACACTGATACCAGGAATCATAAGCAGTATTACTGTAGAATAAAGTTTATCCAATAAGTGTTCCTGTCAGGGAGGAGATGGGTATAACCTTTTGACCTCCAGGATACAGAAGCAGACTCTCCTCTGACCTCCCTCTCCCCTTGAATTAAATTTATATATTTTTTTTTGAGAGCGGAGAGAAGAGAAATATTTAATTGATATGATTTCATCATTAGGTGGAGTTTGAGTGACTTTAGTCATCCATGTAAAGCATGTGCAGGCTTTTACTTCATTAATATATCCAGGGGCATTAAAAGTCAAATGTATTTTCAAGTTAATGAAACATGGCTCACCTTTTGGTTGCTGTTTGGGTCATTCCTTTGGCTTAGTTCCATTACTTGCATTGATTTAAACAGAACATGACCACAGCCCCTCAGTACCACTCCATCCTTTCTTTCCTGCCTCTTGCAGGGCAGTACACCCAGTTCTCCCAAAGTCTCAGCTCCTAAGGTTTGCACGCAGTTTGTTTCTGGTTAACTATTGCCAACATGGCGCTTCTCCTTGCTAGTTTTGTCTTTCAGTATTTTTCCACAAGCTTTCCCCCTGAAATGTTCCTATTATCATTTGGTTTTTTTCCAGGGACTTAAAAGTTATTGCAGTCAGATGAGAGAGGAAAACAGAATACAAGATAGCATTGCCATTATAGCTCTGGCTTTTCTATTAAAAAAGAAAAAAAAACCAAAACAGTAAAAGCTCTATTTGTATCCTGGTTTTTGCTTTATTCCTGTCACCTCTTATCATTCTATATACGCAGTTTGCTTCCACTGAAGTGGAGTCTGAATTAGGAAAATGCTTCAGACTCAAACCTCGAAATTTTGGCAGTTTCCTTCAGAGGAAGAGGATTGGTCCTGTGCAGGGCCAGGAGCTGGGCTCAATGATCCTTGTGGGTCCCAATTCAGCATATTCTGTGATCTGTGATTCTGTGATTAAGGGCAAAGACAGCTGTGGTTTCCTGAAGTGCAAAATAAAACATGCATATTATACAGCTGGAATGTAGGTTACTGTCGGATGGATATGATATGTTAGAAAACAGTTATTTAAATATGGACTTGATTGACTATTTGGTTTCAGTTAGATAATATGAGCAACAGCAGGGACATTTTCTCTGTTTTTTCAGTCAAGAGGGTCAGGTGAGACAGGCTGAAACACTTGTTTGGTGCAGTCTTATGTTTACAAGGTGCTATGTCCAGATATTGGGATACTATGTCCAAACCTAGCGTTTAAATCCCATCTTTGTAAAAGGAATCTGACTGTCAGTCTCCTGAATCTGTGCTTTGGCTCTTCTCAAATTTTGAAATTTATGATAACTTTTCAGATCAGTAGTCTATGCTTAGCTAAATATTCAGCATAATCAGACAAGGTCTGAAGTCTTTCCTAGTTGTTGAAACCCTTTTATAGATTTTTTTGTCCAAAAAACTTTTGCTTTTAGGCTTATTAATTTTTGGTCATATGGATTTCTTAGATTTACTGTGTTTTTTTCCTGCTTCACCAGTTGCCAAATCACAAGCTGATCAGTTTAAAGAACTGCAAAATGCTGTGAAGTTTCAAGTTATTTATCAAATGTTAGCAGGCAGCTGAAAAGCAACTTTTATCACATCTGCCTGTGATTTTGCCAAAATACGAGAATTAACATTTTACTGGCTGCTAAAAACCCCACACACAACAAAAAACAAACAAAAACCCCAACAACCCCAGAAAAATAATACATAAAAGCACTGTAAGAACAGCACTGGTGGCATACATTTAAACATCAATGTAACATAACACAGTGCAGTGTAAACTTCAGATACTGCTCTCACCCTCCCTGGCGACTGTGAAAACATTTGTTAATTGCTTATACTCCCACGATCCCCCTTCCTTCTGCTGAGACTCGCCATCAGTAGCTGCATAATCGTCAGTCTTTGAAGTCAGTAGCAGTCTGCTAACAGAGCAATTGGTTGAAGCACCAAGAGCCAAAGGTGGTAGATGTGTTCCTTTTCTTGGTGACATATAAACAGCATTTATCATGGGCTTGCAAAAGATTAATAATATACACATGGATTTGCTACATGCTTTTATTTTTTTTTTTATTTGAGCAAGGTGAATGAATGTTGGCTATTATTTTTTGAAAAGAAGGTTGTCAGACCACAGAAGCTGATGTGTCAGATCCCAGGATCCTGACCTACAACACGGCATGTGGCATCAAGGATCTGCATCTGAACAGCTGAAATGCCATTCATCTGACTGAATGCAGTAATTTTATACTGAAAGCAGCTATCTGGGCCTCCAGTTTTGTCAGTGGGAAGAAATAGATTAATTGCTTCTTTGAAGCGCTTTATTTAAAGTACATACGTAATGGAGCATTGCCATTCTGAGATAGTTTTATATATTAATCACAATGGACATAGTCATTGTATTAGCTGGATCTCAAACCAAGATGATCTTGCCTGAGCATGTGGATATAAGAACAATACTGAGTATTACTGGGTAATAGCAAAAGACATGGTTTAAGTTAATTTCTCAGAATTTTTACTGTTACCCATTGCATTGCAAAGTCATAGACACACTTCAACATTTTGGGAAGCCTTGAATATAATTTTCTTTCTTTTTCAAATCCATAAATGTCAAAATCATCTCCACACAAAGTCTTGTAGCTACAGCAGTTATATGACAAGAGTCCTTTTAAAGTTGTTGCATTGATCTGAACGAGCTTGTCAAGGCATTTTTACAGATAATTCCACAGTTTCTGCTTCTGTTTTTAATGTGTTTAGTGAAGAAAAGGGAGATAAATAATAGTGTTCAAGAAAATAACATTTGTTTGTATTAAGAATTATCCATCTGAAATGAAGGACAAGAACAAAGCATAACAAAAGTGACATTAATTATGCCCTGATAATCCAGTCCTGTTTTATTAATAAAAATTCTTTAAAAGAGACAGCAGTGTAAAATCCTGTTTCCATCTCCATCCACCTTTCATTTTTTATCTTGAGTGAAGTTTCAGATTTTTTCAAAGACTGGAGGCAGATGACAGTGAGCTGAAGAATCACCTTTGTTGCAGAGCAGTGGAAAAAAGGAGAAAGGAAAAGGAATAGTATGCATATTGTTATTACGTGACAGTCAGTGCAAACAGAACTCTGGAGTGCTGCCCAAAGACAGCACCTCTTTACTAAAACGATTTACTATATCCATACTCTGAGCCACAGATGCATAATTTAAATAACAAATCTGCCTTGTGAATATGTTTTACTGCATCCACTACAGCTTGGACAATGCAAACAGAATTTTTTTTNCAGTACAGATGGGGATACTGTGGGAGTTGTAGTATAAACGGGCCCTATGTCCCATGGAGAAGGTTGAGAAGAAGGCAAGAGGCCATGGTAATAGGGCAGAGAGAAGTGAGATCTGGGGAGAGTCTCGAGAGATGGGATTCAGCTAGGTGCATTTGTTCTGAGACAGACTGAAAATTACACTGAAGTTCATGTACAGGAAGGTAAGTTTTGTCCTGAAATTTTATCTTTTATTTCAAAGTTGGAGGGTTTGTTTTTTTTTTCCTCAAAGCAGGGGAATTACTCTTCATGTGATTTATCTAAAGATTAAATGTTGCACTTTATATGAAAGTTACCTCTGCATAATTTCAGGACATAAAATTTCCTCATATTATTCAAACCTAGAAAAGACAGATGAGTTAAATCAAGCTCACTCCATAAACTTGTACAAGTATGACTTGTGCTCAATCAAGTAAGAGAGTATGGCAAGATATTTAAGGCCACCATGACTTGTAGCAATCAGTCTAAATAAAACAAAACAGAAATCTCTTGCCTAATCAAAGGTACGTGTTCAGTCACAGAGCAAAGACACCAAAAAATGGGAAAAACAATCTCTGTTAAATTAGGCAGAGAACTCCTCAGTCTCCAGTGTATTTTTGTAAGAGTAGTAGCCCTACACTGACTTTTTCAGACATCACACATGCCTTCCGAGACACTTGGTATCACTTATGCTCTTCTATTTGAGTGTGTGATTTCTTTTTTTATCTGTGCATCAACAATTATGTTGAGATCTGAGATATTTCTAGTTCATGAACAAAAATTACCGGGGGAAGCAGGAGGAGTAAGAAGGCTATGAATATTCTGGCAAGGACCGATGCAGCAGCTTCCCTTTTGCCTAGCTGAAGGAGGAAGGGCTGCATTTTAACGCAACACCCCTCCGAACCGCAGATGCACCTCTGCCCACCAAAGCTTTGCAAAGGGCAGTGGAGAACACAAAACTGTCCCCGTCCAGTCATGACCTTTAAAATAAAACTGTTTAAATTCTTTTCTAAGGAAATGTATCTTAAATAAACAAACTTGAATATATATCTAGTTTTATCAAAGCTGCTGTTACCGCCATAGGGAGAAACCTGTTTCTCAGATTCATTTCCCATTATATTAATACAGAAGGAAGAGGAAGGGAGAAGGAAGAGAAAAGGCGTGCCTGCATTAGGATACAGCACAGACCAAAAGGAATGAATGTATTGAGTGAAACAGGTGAGGCTGAGGATCCACTACCAACACTCTTTTGTGGGAGGAGCTTGTTACTTCAAATCTCTTGTCTGGTCTCACAACAAGAATCTTTTCTAATCCATGTAGTTTTTTCTCTAGAATTTGGTGAGTTTCTTTATTTTTTTAATGACTAGCATAATATTGTAGCTTGATTATTTCACAAAGATTTGTTAAAAAACCTTCCTGGTTTTACATAATATTACTGATTGAAAACATACTGTCCTATATATTTGAATTCATTTTNACACAAAGTCTTGTAGCTACAGCAGTTATATGACAAGAGTCCTTTTAAAGTTGTTGCATTGATCTGAACGAGCTTGTCAAGGCATTTTTACAGATAATTCCACAGTTTCTGCTTCTGTTTTTAATGTGTTTAGTGAAGAAAAGGGAGATAAATAATAGTGTTCAAGAAAATAACATTTGTTTGTATTAAGAATTATCCATCTGAAATGAAGGACAAGAACAAAGCATAACAAAAGTGACATTAATTATGCCCTGATAATCCAGTCCTGTTTTATTAATAAAAATTCTTTAAAAGAGACAGCAGTGTAAAATCCTGTTTCCATCTCCATCCACCTTTCATTTTTTATCTTGAGTGAAGTTTCAGATTTTTTCAAAGACTGGAGGCAGATGACAGTGAGCTGAAGAATCACCTTTGTTGCAGAGCAGTGGAAAAAAGGAGAAAGGAAAAGGAATAGTATGCATATTGTTATTACGTGACAGTCAGTGCAAACAGAACTCTGGAGTGCTGCCCAAAGACAGCACCTCTTTACTAAAACGATTTACTATATCCATACTCTGAGCCACAGATGCATAATTTAAATAACAAATCTGCCTTGTGAATATGTTTTACTGCATCCACTACAGCTTGGACAATGCAAACAGACATTTTTTTCTGGGGACAGAAATGTTTACTAAAGTGCAGTATGTTACACAGACAGGCTAGAGACACACTAGGCTGCATTTTATTGAACACAGAACATTTTTTGATGTGAATTTTATCCTGAATTTGCAATTAAAAAATATGCTCAGTGGGCATATAGTATTGCTAATCATGGAAAACTATTTTATCACGTGTGGGAAGACATGGTACTACTGTGTGAACGTTTCCTTTTTTTATTAA
>VYZQ01008952.1:36380-46681 GCA_013400655.1 Mystacornis crossleyi
CAGAAAATTAACTTGCTGGGTTTATTTGTCATTTGCACAGATTCTTCTTTCTCTCTTGGCTATGTGACGGATGGGACCCTAATAATGCAAATATTCTATGAACAGCTCCTAAAATGCAAGATATTCTTGTTTAAAAAATATCATACAGTTAAGATATGAACATAATATGAAAGAGAACCATTTCAAACTTCAATGTAGCACATCATTTCCTAGAGGAAAATGTATGTGAGCAGTTTACCCACAGCCCCACCCTTTCAATGTTTATTTTAAGCAGTTCATCTTGGCAAGGCAGGGCTTAAAGAATAAAAGCAAAACAGAGGAAATGAAATATAGTAAGTAATATAACATAACCACAAGCAGAGAAACACATTTAATGGAAGAATTAATTTAAAAGTAGAAAACATAGAAACTCCCAGTGTGAATTCAAGGAAAGAAATCTCCACGGACTTTCACAAAACAGTAAAAGGGAAGCAGTTATGCTATCTTCTAGCTCTGTCTTTCTGACATGAACTGCAACCTGCCTTGTGGACATCATTCATTAGAAAGGAAAAAGATGTTTCTTAAGATTTCTGTTTTTATAACAAATTTTGACCTAGTAGTAGATTTAAAATTTCATAAGAAATGCACAGGATGGCAATGTAAATTTCTTATCAGAACATTTTTGGAACATGCTAATCAACTGTACATGACCAAGAAGTGAGAGCACTGAGTATCTTTTATTGTCTTTGCTGGAAAATCTGACTTAGGTCAGTAAGNTGCTATTTTTACCATTTAGGATTATTCAGGTTGTTCTTGTGTAAAACCTACAATTCATGTAAATCCTACAGTTTCAGAAGGAAGCCCTAATTTTGTGCTCGTGTTTGTATTGATTTCTGTAATGGATAAACGTTAATCTCCAGTGGTATGCCTGCTAGATTTGTGTAAGATTCCCAGGAGAAAATTTACAAGAGCTGAAGGAGGAGTCTGTAATTTTCTATATGAGATCTATCTTTTTAGAATGCAAGAAGGCTTGATCAGACATGAAGAAGATTTTAAACCCTTGAGAAAGATCTTCCTTTTTTGTCATAAAATTTTGGTTTTAGATACTCTAAGATGCAAGTGCAGAGCCCAGAGATACTCATGGAGTTTTTTTTTAAGATGACCTTACAGATCTTACCATTTGCAGAATCCCTATTGCCCAGAAAAAAAACCAACCAACCAAACCCCCAAGTTTTGGGGTTCATAATGATAGTGAAAATGCCATTGGACCATCTTGTCTTGACAGGCTTGAAAGATACCTTTTGTCTACATCACACATTGTGTAAATAGCCATAATATTACTTATACCAATGAAGACTAGAAATACTGCTGAATGATGCAGTTTACAAAGCTTAGTTTTCTCTGTAAGTCTTAAATAGTAACACTTCCTGCATGCTGTTATTGAAATATTGACCATCAGGCACTGATCCTAATTTTCTATCTAATCAGGGTAGAGAAATCATGCCTGTAGCAAGTCATCTGTCACAGAGTTCCATTAGCAGGTTTCAAATATTGACTAGCAAAGACGTATTCACTTTCTTGAGATTAACCATCTATAGGATAATATACAATGTGTCTACAATAGCCATTAATGGAAAAGTGATGAAGATAAATCTGATTTGTAGCAAAGTTACCGGTTTGCAAACACTTCATAAATAAAAGACAAGCCTAACTCGATGAACAGTTCCTAATGAGTACTTCAAACTTTATTGATGCCAAGAACTGAAGTAATATCCACTATGAAGTAATAATGTTGTTATAGCTGTATGGTTTAAAGTTGTAACAGTTTCCTTGTGATCTTCTTTCAATAAACTCTCCTTAGTAAATCAGCATGTTCTACAATTTTATAAGGCATACAATCTGATTTTAGGACACAATCAAAACTGGGAAGTGCAGGTATCAGCTCTTTTATGTTTACAAATCCATGTAAGTCTAAGAAACATAGGTGCACAATTTCTGTATATATCAAAATATTTGCATTTGTATTATTTGTCAAGATGAATTTTACTGATGGATAAGGAAGAGCACCCAATTATTATTAAAAAATATGAATAATGGGAGGAGTTATTTTAACACTGTAATAGAATATACACTTGTGCTACTGAAACCAGAATCTTCTAGCATCCATTTCATTGTTCCTTCACTTAACTGTTAATGCTCTGACAAAATTTAACGATTCATCTTTTGCATGTATTTATGTGACTGGCACTTATTTAGTAGTTAAGTAGATATTTACTCAATTCACTTTTCTTCTATTATAAATCTCTGGAGATAGGTTGTTGAGGTTTGCTCTCAGTAGTCTCATCTTGAGACTGAACAGGCCCAGCTTTCCCAGGCCCTCCTCATATGAGAGGTGCTCCTGTTCCTTCCTCATCTCTGTCACTCCCTGCTGGACTTGCTTCAGGATCTCTATGTCTCTCTTGTACTGAGGAGCCCAGTGGACACAGCACTCCAGATTGGCCTCACCAGGGCTGAGTGGAGGGGTGGGATCACCTCCCTCAACCTCCTGGCAAGGCTCTTCCTAATGCACCCCATATGCTTCATCATTTCCTGCGAGGACAAAAGAGACATAACCTGTGCTGGAGATCCCTTGCCCAGTTGTCACCAGGGCCCTGGGGTCGGTTATCGTTCATCTCATGTAAAAATATAGGTAGACATTCAACACTAAATCTGGAGGCATTAGGATTGTCTGTCATTGGTATCCTGTCACCCATGTACACGCAAAAACCACAAATGTGATCATCATCATTAACTTAGCCTATTTAGTTGTCATGGAAGATGGTCCAGTGACAGGACTGCAGAGAGGAAGATGGGCAACCGAAATGTCTTTTCACGGTTGCTGTTTTATATTTTACTCTTTGCAGAAGGTCAAGTCTTTCACCCTACTAGATGTTTATATAGTGATCACACACTGGGTTTTTATTGTACTAGAACTCCATATGCATTGTACTCCACTTCTATTAACAGGAGTTTAGTAATTGTTATACTTTGGTATAACACATCACAATATTTGTCTTTAACCATTTCCTCAGTTTTAATCCAGCTTTACATTCTTCAACTCTCCCCACTGCCTTGATGGTGGTATGAAAATGTGTTGCAGGATTCGTCAAAAATAAAGATTTTAATAGAAGATCCCTATAATCTTTTTAGTGTAGCCTCCTGAGTCTTCTAATAACAATTCTTCTACCATAAATTCAAGTTATGGAAATCGTTTTAAAACTCTTTGCTACTGACTATAAAATGTGAAAACTAACCCTCTGGCATGGTTTTGTGTAACATCTTTTGTAACAACGTTGCAAACATCTATGTTCTGCCAGAGAATGAAACCTTTTTTGAAGTTTTTCATCTGTGTGTATATATGAGTGAGGGAAGAGAGAGAAACTAAGGAATACAGCAATAACAAAATATCTTAGGCTTCAATCCATCTTATATCTATTTATTAATTCACAAACTGAACTATCCCACTTACTATTATTCCTGTCTACATATTTTTTCCCTCAACTGACACCTTAGTTGCCCAATATGGAAAATATACCTACATATATGCATCTGATTGAAGAATTAAAAAGCAAATCTGAAATTTAACTCACTCGTTATTGAACCATTACATTAGCATAGATTCCACTACTTCTTTTTTACACTTTTAATACGCATATTTCTGTTATTGAAGTATTGCAGGGCACAATGACATTACAGCCATCTCCCCTGTTGCTGGAGGGATCCTGAAATAATGGTATGAGGAAAAATGAAGAAATTAGTATTGCAATATTGCACTGTCAGTCCTGGAGGTTTTTTCGCACTTCTTCCTCCATCTTCCCCAGGTGTCTAAAACTGTTTTGTCAAGATAAGTCTCTACCTTACAAAACAGCTCATTGCTACTGAGATGCAATGTGAGGTTTCCTTTGAGACTGAATCCATTTTCTCCAATTAGTGCAGCTGATAAGTGTTAACCTACATAGTGGAAGGAAATAAAAGCATACAAAAACCCACTCCAAACCCCACCATTTTTCTATAGTGATGGTAGATTTTCCTCTAACAGATGATGAAAATGAAGAAGGAAAATTTAAATTTACCTTGTTTACATTTTACTGTGAACATTTTGAACTTGTATAGCAAACATTATAAAGAAACCACTGTCAACTATTAGTTTTGTGCTCTACAAGGTTTTTTTATATTCAAATCTTTATGAACCTTTATTTCACTGGCAATTATTTAAAGAGGTCCTGACTAAACCAAGTTTCATTTTAAATATCATTTATTATATTGAGCATATTGTGGCTGGCAAAACATATCCAGTAACAAGCCAGTAACCTAGAAGATCTTTCAGAAGGTACTTTCAGATGGAGCAAAAATAAAAATGAAGAATAAAGCCCATTTTTCCAGATTGTCTTAAACACCTGTCTGGAGTCTAAACTGTGTATGCCAACAATACACAATCATCTGTTTGATCTGGCCTGTGCTATTGATGCAAGCAACATCTTAATAGCTTTCTCACTGTTTGTTTACATTTGAAGTCAATATAAAGTATTTTCATCTCTCTTGTTTTAGAAGACCTTTATCTTTACTTTTTATGACTATAATTTTCTGTAATAACTATGGAACTGTCATCCTTAAAGGAGATCTCACCTAATAGTGGGTTCTTTCTTAAGTACCTTGCAGAACTAGAAACACAACCAATATGTGCCTACTTACTTACTTAAGGCTTAATTACTTTTTCAGGGTCTTTGATTTAAAAACATACTTTTCTTGTTGGACTTATCTAATGTGCGCTACCAAAGACAGTTTCAAATTCAAGATCTACCTGCATCAAGTGAAAAAAATCCCACAGAAAGTGTTACAGAACCTTCAAGTATCACAGAGCTGCCTTCTGATTAGCTTCCTCATAATAATATCCGTTGCTAACAGATATACTGTAAAGAAGTCCTGTTTTCCTCCAGTTGATCTCTATATTCAGAAAAAAATTCAGATCCAATGAAACTTTAATTCCTCCTGTATTTCCTTATTCTATTTTTACTACCAGATATTTTCAGTGATCTTTCCACACTAAGTACTTACAAAGGATTAATTTCATTTTTTTAATCAACCTGATGAGCTCCCCATAGGAGCATGAAGCTCAGAGCACTGCCCAGACTGACGGGGAAAGTCCTCTACTGTTGGAAACATCCACACCACCACCACACCCTCCCCAGAACAGTGCTTCCATCTCTTACATCCTCCTTTCCCCCTCACCTTTCACTTTTTCACTCCAAACTTGGCAGATATGAGACTGTATCATTGAAAACCATGACTCCATATCGAATAGGTTTGTGCAGTTGTACTAATTCTCTCCTTAGTGATCCTTCTCAGCTTTCAAGTGGACTTAAACACACCACAGAAATATGTAATTCAAAATGTGTTTTGGGTGTAGCGCTACTGGAGAAGGAGATTAAAGTCTGTTCCTCATGTATGTTGGTGTCCATGTACCTATTAGATGTGCACAGCCATCCAGTCAATGTTGTCTCTATCTTCAAGAGGAAGAGCAGGGATGTGGTATCATTCCTTTCTAGTTGGGAAGAGAAGGATCCATGGACAATTTGAAAATTCTCTGTTAAGATCTTATTGTGAAAATCAAATTTCAAAGTTTTCAAAATTTTCCTTCTTGCACTATGAAGAGAATGGTGAACAAAACCAAAAATAATATACAGTTTTACTTCCTTTGTCTCAATAACTTCAAAGTAAAAGTAAAACTGCTCTTGTTTCTCAAACTATAATGAATTTAATCTCTACATTGTGAAACCCAGAAGGAAGAACAAGCTGTAGACAATCTTAAAGTAAATCTTTTTATAGGGTCAGCTCCACACCTAGCATGCTTGGGATAATTAACAATAGTGCTGGGGTTCTTAACAAATTAGAAATAGCTCTTTGATATTATTAATAAGCTGGGTAAGGGCAGACATTGTTTGCACCCTCTGGAAAGTAGCAGTAGGTCCTTTGCAGTCTTCTGCTCTGTGAATACACAAGTAAACAAGTGTGTCACTTCACTGACCTAAAACCATACAAAACGTGGGTAAAATCCCGTAAACTTCTCATCACTCTAAGATTTCTGTACAACCCCATTACTGTGCTGACTGTGTTATAATCCTACATTTGTTTATTCCCATGTTAAAAGCCACATTAAAAAGACAGGAACTGTTTTTCCTGGCTCTAAGAAGAAGAAAATGGACAGAGGTCCCACGAGCTGAAGAGATTTTCCCAGTGTCAATAACTTCAGGATAAGTCCAGAAATTAAACTTTCAGCTGAAGAGCCACCAGACAAAAAAAATTCTTGCCTCAATTATTTATGTAAATTGCAGAATTTTATGCTTGTGCATTTGAAGATGAATGGTGGATCAAATAAAAAAAACATAGAGCAGGAGAGCAGCATAACCAGAAGAGAGACAGGTTTTGAAGTGTCTTTGAAGCAGGAAGCAGTGATGAAGATATGTTTGGAAGATCAGGTAGAAGGTAATAAAGTCACCAGGTTGTGACTGAAGGATACAAACATTAAATTCACAGGAATATCAGAAAAGAGGAAGACTATCAGCTAAAGGAAAAAAAAAAGAGAGAATGCAGGCCTTGAGAAAATTAAATCACGCAAGAAAGAGTAAAACGGTTGAAGAAAAAAGGTCCTGAACCAAAATCAAACAAGTAAGTTGAAAGAACATTTTTGTCCAGTGAGTTCTATATCAGGAACATACTAGAAAGAATAAAGGCCAAAGGGAAGTTTAGGCTAAAGAAAGAAGGGAAGTTAATATATTAAATTTTAAAATTTAATTTTAACCCTAAAAGCTAAAATACATTAAATGATCAATAATTTAGGCCTAAACATCAACAAATCTCAAAAAAATAGTTATAATGACAAAACTTAAAGGTTTGTGAAGAAAAATAGAATTCAGCGTAATAATGCATTCATTTTCTATTTGCATGTTGAAATGCAAACCAGAAATTAATTAAACTATGTCTTAACAGCCTGTGTATGATATAGGATTATTGACAAAGGAAATAAACTTTCTGCAGAAATGCAGAAATATCCAGTCTTAAAGCATTCCAGGAAAAAATACAGATATAAAAAATACACTTTCTTAGTAAAGCTGAAGGTTTTGGGGACTTGCTAATATGCATTCTCTCGGAGATAATTTAAAAAGGAGTGATTTTGAGAAGTCAAAAGAAACATTAAGCTCCAGAGCAAAGGGGAAATTTAGAGGTTTTTAATACTTCTAGCACCCATCCATACTGAATATATTGGTAACATCAAAAAGTTTTTTCAAACAATGTCTCTTTTATTGTCGTGTCAGAATGTATTTTGTGGTGGGGTTTTTTGTTTGGTTGTTTGGGGTATTTTTTTATAACAAGGATTTCTGTCATCATTTGTTCCTTTTGTTTTATTTTTAAATTTTGTTCAAGCCCTATTTTTGAGATATAGCAGCATTTCCTTGATGTTTGTAATGGTGCAGTGGTGCTGCTACCATGAATTTCTGAAGTGACTGAAGACACCACATAATGTTGTAAGCCTCGTGTAAAAGACAAAGGTAATTCTCACTTGCAAGAAAAACAACTCAATCACAACACTTCACATGAGGTAAACAGAGGACAGCGCTTCCACAAGTGGAGGAAAAAACAGCCCAAAGTGGGTAAAAGATCTAAATTGTTTGATTCACAGGAAAACAAACACTTCTCTGTGAGAAAAAATGTGTTAGCCTGAGTCCTCTGATCTGAAAAATAGCAGGTGTTTTCAGTTTCTATGTATCAACTACCACTGTAGCTGGAAAAATATCAGAGCAGTTGAGAGAAAACAGCGCATAGTTAATGGTGTATCTGCAGATTGCTGTTTCTCCTCACTTTCCTGTAGAAATGGTAAATACTAGGTAAAATTTATTTTTTTGTGCTCTGTCACCACACTTTCCCCTTGCTGGTATTTCCTTTCAGTGTGAGCCTCTCAGTCCAGCTCTCGACTTTCTAAACATCCCTTGAGGTTCTCCTAACAGCCAGTGGAGCAGCAGCAGCTCACCTCTGCCTTCCCTATGCCTCCTACATCCCCCCTACTGGGATGCAGCCAGACGAGCTGGGCAATGGTTGGCAGCTGCAGCCCAAAGGAGGAGTGTCTGTGTCAGTAAATCCCCAGGAGCACTGGCTGAAGGAGCAGCAACAAAGACAGGGAGAAACTGGTAGCCTGTTACCAGGCTGCATCAGTGTCTCCTGTTGTAAAAGTCCCAGCCATTTTCATCTGTCCACGTAGCTTAAGTCTCCTCTGCCTCTGTGATTCTGAGGATTAGAGTGGTGTGTTATGCTGGCAGTATGTGAACCAGTCCCTTTGGACTGCAGTCCCACCTGTTCAGGTTTGTACACTGAGATGGAGCATCCGGAGTGCCCCCATGCAATGTTAGTCCTACTGCTGCTTAGCAGTTGGCTGCTAGAGGTCACACACAATCCCTCATCTAGGCCAGCATATCATAAATGTTAAAAAAAAACCCCATCTGTGTTCAGATCCTGGGGCCTGGGAAAAAAATTACTCCATCCTTATCTTTCTTTGATCCTTTTCTCATAAGGGAAGATAAATTAGATGGTTTGTTCTAAATCCTGCAGCCTTTATATGCCTCGCTACAATGAAATCTTGGTCATATCTTAAAGCTTTTCCCCCAGCCCAGTTATCTCAATCTTAAACTCTATTTTATTATATTTAGCAACAAGATTTCCCTATTCTGTTTAGTCTGACACTAACAGTGAAGTTCCTTTGCCTTCTGTTCTGTTGGAGTATATGTCCAAGTACTTCAGAAATACAGAGTGTCTTTTAGTAGAAAGTATTAAAACAAAATACATATACTGATATAATCTCAAGCAAGAGGAACTTGCATTCTTTTTTTTTTTAACATCAGGGGAGTATAGGATTTGAAGAACAAAAAAAACCGTAATGCTCGAAATTTCAATTTCTTTCAAACAAACAAATACCTGAATAAAGTAGCCATACTTCACACTTAATACAGTCTACATGAGAAATGATTTTCTGACAACTTAAGAAATTGCCAGTCATTATTTAACAAGTGGCACATTACAACCCATTGAAATCAGTGTAAGAATCCTGTTGTCTTCAGCAATAATTTGCAAGAGAGGACAAAGAAGGAAATCTTATTGCTGCAGCAATGTTGTCTTTTCAAAGAATGTTGGCACAGGAGGCAGCAGGCAAATACTTGATTGTGAAACTGATACTTACTGGTGACAAATGCCTAGAAAGTTGGGGTATTTTATTATTTGACTGGCTTATCAATTGCTTTGAAATTGCACTCTGTCCATATGCAATTGAATTGGTATTTTATACATGCAGCTATTGGAGTGATGCTATGTTAAAATTCAAGTCTGTAAACGTTAGGCCCAGGAGCACTCCCAGGATTTTTACTCTGAAAGTCAACACTAGGTATGGCTTGACTATGCAGGGAAGAGACTCCAACGTAAGCCAGCCTCTTGTATTTTAATTTCCAGAGACATCTGATCAGACATGCATATATGTAGAAGTGGAAAGGGATAGAATGAAGTTTGTATATAATCCTAGTGATTAGCTTGTGACCCATTTGGAATCCTGGTAACATGAGAAATTTTTGAAATCAGTTGCAGTAGGAACCCTGCTTATTCACACAGATGTTCTGTAATCATCTTGAACACTTCCAGGATGAATGACTTCCAGCAGTACCATTGGGTATTTTGCAAAACTAAGAGGTATGGAAACACCTTTGAGTTGATATGGGAACATCAACAAACTTTTCTTTCTAAGCAGTGCTAAATAAATTCTCAAATGTTATTTTCACATATTCTTTCCATAGTAAATGTTATTTTTTTAAGATAAAAATAACTCAATTTCACCCCCTGAACTGATATTGCATCTTTAATTCCATTTTCTTTCTTTTTTATTTTTAATAAATGCATATGTCTCTATAAAACAGTAAGTCTTTGCGCAAAGAAAATGCAAATGCTGTCATTCACAACTTTGAGATCAGGTGTTGATCCTCTTACAGCAGTGGGCTTGACAGTAGCTTTGACTTGCCAGAGAAAAAGCTTTTCATAGTCTGCTGATATATACCACTCATCTACCAATTAAAGCAAATATGGTGTGAAAAAAAAAATAAAATTGCTTGTGTTCTTGAGGTAGTCTGATATTTTTATCAGCTCATCTGGATTTTAGTTGTGACAGCAAGAATAAGGAAAAAAAGGAAACAGCTTCATTAAATAATACTAAAAATCAAAGTGCCACTTTCCTAAAAACGTTTTGTGGCTAT
>VYZQ01008952.1:47322-72570 GCA_013400655.1 Mystacornis crossleyi
AAACAAACTGCTTATGTTCTTGAAGTAGTCTGATATTTTTATCATCTCATCTGGATTTTAGCTGTGACAGCAAGAATAAGGAAAAAAAGGAAACAGCTTCATTAAATAATACTAAAAATCAAAGTGCCACTTTCCTAAAAACGTTTTGTGGCTATGGATATTAGCAGTGGGATTATAGGTCAAATAACATTTAGATAATCACAACTAATGGTCTAAACCCTGAGATCAATGAATAACACTCAAGTTTTTCCTTTCTTTCCCACTGAATATAATGCTCATTTTCCTTTGAGAATATGCAAATCAGATAATGGGTTGTTAATTTTTTTATGGATGATGAAACCTAAGCACAACAAAATTTTAGGGTATTTTAATATATAATTATATGTTTTTCAATATTAGAGCTGATGGGACAATGAAATGTCTCCATGGTTCTTTAGGAGAAAAGATAATTTTAGAAGTTAGATTTCACCATCACTTTTACCCTGATTTTAGTAAAATAATGTTTTGAAGAAGGCATAAATTACAGTTTCTTTTACCCCAAAATCATATTATCATAAAGTGGTTGTATTTGACTGCTTGAATATAAATTTATATGTATGGAAGTCTGAGATGTGTATGAAATAAGTCCCACAGGTCTTTTTCTGATGCATGGGCTCTTTCCTGTTCAATGAGGAGTTGAAAGTGTACTCTATAACCTGATTCTTTACTGCTTCTCAATTCTCATACAAAGTAAAGGTAAAGCGCTATGTGGAACACCAGTATAATTTACTCTGTGTTTGTTTTACAAACTTTCATATGTCTGCTCCCTCATTATTTCACTGCACCCTTCTGAAAAGTGTCCTAATCTGCTCCACACCTTCCATCATCGACTTGCAGTTGTAGAGCAGTACAGACAACAGTAAGAATGCCCTGATCTTTCTTTTCTCAAGGCTGAACAAGCCAAGATCTCCAATCCTCTCTTCAAAGCCATATTCTCCACTTTTCTGACCACCTGGTGATCTTTCTCCAGTGTATAAATGGTGTCAATGTGCCTGCTCTGTGCGTGTTTGCATATATGTTTCCATGTGCAACCATCAGAAATTTGCTCTCAGCCTCATTATCATTTAACCTCGACTACCAGATTCAATGACCCCCAATAATTTTTGAAACATACCTATTCCATTCACACATGATTCACACAGCCTACCTCCAGTGCCTGCCATAGCTACACCTGAGCAGCCCTGCTTCTCTGAGGCACCTGCCCCATCAGACATTTGGGACATGGCACCTACACTGGCTCAAAGCTGTGAAAAGGGAGGGGTTGTGCTGCCTGCCTGAAATTGTGTCGGGGAGGTTTATTTTAGATATTGGGAAAAGATTCTTCATCCATAGGGTAATTGGACAGTGGAACAGGAAAATGGTCACAGCACCAAGCCTGACAGAGCTCAAGAAGCATTTGGATGATGGTCTCAGACACAGGTAGGATCCTGGGGCTGTCCTGTGCAGAGACAGGAGTTGGACTCCATGATCTTTTTGGGTCCCTTCCAACTCAGGATATTCTACGATTCTATGACTGCACTCCATATTTGGGTAAAGAGTGTACCTTGATTTTTTGTGGATCCAGCAGTAGGAAAACAACTCCAGTGCTTCCTCCTATAAGGCTCCAATGCAGTACACGGATCACCCAACTACATACTAGTTTTGATCATTTCATTCAGACTTTTCAGTTACTGATGCAGTTTACTTCATGTACCTTTTAGGTTGCTGTGGTTACTAACCTACATGTAAATGTTTTTCACTTTTTTCTACCAGTAGATCTCCCCTTTCTTGCAGCCAAAGTTTATAAGAGTCAGTACATAAGCATTTGTCACTGGCAAGGTCATGGCACCATGGGAGAGCGCTGGGAATTCAGTGTTACGTTCTACTGCAGAGCCCAAATCTGAATGAGATGTGTTCTCAAGAGGGCTCAGTAGAGAGAAATGATCCCTCTGCCTTCTAGTTCTACTCCCCTTGGGGTACATTGCCCTTGTTTGACATTCTGCCCATCAGGATCCCCCTCCTCTGTGGAAAAACACTCACATCCATTTCCACAAAGCTGCTTTCCAGTCAGACAGACTGCAGCAGGTACTGGTGCATGGAGCTATTCCTCCCCAGGTCCACAACTTTGCATTTAGCTTTTTTGAACTTCTTGATGTTCCCATCAGATTATTTGTCCAATCCCATTTATCAGGTCCCTCTGAATGAATATCAGCCTTGTCCTCCGGCATATCAACTTCTGCCCTGCAAATATGTCTGATCCTATTGTCCAGATTTTTAAAAGTCACAGTTTTGATTTATGAGAGCTATCACCAGTAACCAGCTGCCAGATGGAATTTGTATTGCTGATATTACCCTTTGATCCCAATGGAAAAGCGAATTTTTGACTCAGCTGCCCATTTACTGAGCTCTTATTTGACCAGTTTAGCTCTAGAGGTTACTCTGGGGGAACATGTCAAAAGCCTTGAAGAAGTGAAGGTATACAGCATCCACTGATTTCCTCTTGTTCACAGATCTAGGCATCTCAACAGGGATGGTGAGTTATGATTTTTCCCCTAAGGTAGACATTAAGGGTAAACCATCTTCATTGCATTCCTGAAGTATTTACATGAACTTTTTGAGAATTATATTTCTTTGTAATGAGCAAACTCTGGAAACTACACTATCTGAAGCAAAGTGAAAAGATTAGGAGCTAAACAAGCATTTCCTCTTGTTTTGATAGCTTTGTACACAAATGAAAAACCACCTTATTCTTCTACCTTTTATAAAGGTATTGTTATTCACCCTCTTCATAAAAATAAAGTGTGGCAGAAAAATATGAAATAATAAATGAGTAGAATTTTTTTATGTGGACATACTCCCAATGGCAGTGGAAACCTTTCTAGTTTTGGTGGAAACTAGTGGTTTCACAGTTTTTGAAATCCATACAGCAACTAAAATTTAGCTAGTCTCAAGAAGTTCAGGACTTGCAAAATGAGAATACATTCTCACTGATAGAAACTCAGATATTTTTTGTTTCCAAAACATTAACTACAGACACAGAAAGAGTGACTGATTTCCCTACACAGCAGTATCTTTTAGATAAAGTTGTATTATATTCACCAATAAGTTGTTTCCACAACTCCTCTAATTACTTATAACAGTGTTATTTAGAAATTGCAAACTCTTAAAATTGTTCTGGAATTTCAAGTTCTATTCTGTTGCAGTGGGGTCGCTGCAACCTTCCCTGCGAGACAGCCTTGGCCCGTGGAAGAATCAAGGAGACGATATTTGATAGATGTTTTCAGATTTTATTCTCCCAGCCGCACGTGGCCGGAGCCCGGCAGGGACTCCAACAGTGACTGCCCCCTAGAACAGCTCTAGAACCACCCTCTCGGAGTGCCGTGGACACCCCCTTAAGTCCAGGATTCCCGCGGGCTACATTCAAAGTGACCAACAGGGGACAGGATTTTGGGTACACGTGACCAAGGGAACAGAGAGAAACCCCGTGCCCCAAGCGTCCACTCATGCCCACCTCCCCACGGGGAGCACCTCTTCACTATTCAAAGCCTACTAAATCAAATGCTAATGGGCTTTACATCAGACTCATAGAAAGTGACATTTTTGGAAAATGTTGTAGGTAGGACTACAAGTGATGTACTGCACAAAGGTTTTATCTTTCTTGAATAGTAGGGAGATGTATTTAATTTTTAAGTGCTAAAATCTGAAGAGATACTATTTAAAAACACAGAAAATAAAGAGGATCCAAATTGTTCCACCAAATCACTCTAGGAGCCTTTTTCCTTCTCCTAGAAAGAGGACATTAATTAAATCTGATTTTTCTGGTAATGGTGGATTAGTCCTGGTTAAGGACAAATCTAAGGCCAAATGTTTACCCAGATGCTCACTCAGTCCCCTCCTCAGTGGTACAAGGGGACAAAACCAGGGAGATTACTAAGCAGTTATGTTGTGGGCCAAACAATAAATTAATTTATTGCCAATTAAATTAGATTTGAGTAACAAGGAATGAAGACAAATATTAAAATAATGTCTTAAAACTCAGCTTCAGTCCTTCAGTCCAGATTCCTCTACTCTGCCCCTGAATAGCACAAGGAGGAACGTGTGCAGAGGTGAGTTAGCACATAATATTTATTCTCTAACACTCCTTCGTTCTCATACTTTCCTCTTTTCCAGTGTGGTCTCTCCCACCATCTGAAGTCCTTCAGGAAAAAAATCTGTTCCAGTGTGGGCTCTCCACAGGTTGCAGTTCCTTCAGGAGGCATCCATCTACTCCAGAATCGAGTCCCTTTCTGCGCTGCAGGGAAATACCTGCTTTATCACGTCCTCTTCACAGGATGCAGGGAATACTAGCTCCAGTGCCTAGGGCACATCCTCCTCTCCCTCCTTCTCTGACTGTGGTGTTCACAGTGTAGTTTCTCATTCTTTTCTCTCCTCCTCCACCTGTCCAGCATTTTTTTCTTTTTTTTAAATACGTTTTTTCAATGTATTTAAAAAAAAGTTTTTCCAAAGAAACAGGAAAACTGTCCTTGGTTGGCCTAATCCAGCCAATGGGAACTGGCATTCACTTCCCTCTTCCCACTGTCCCTCTGCTGCAAAAACCTTTGCCATCTACACCCAGTACAGTGGTAATTCTGTTTAACCAAGCACTGAAAGAGAAGCTGGGCAGGATGCAGGTGTTCCATCTGCAGGAGCATCGCGGGACTGACATTCAGACTCAGTAGCTGTAGGAATCCCACCTATCCACCTGGTCTGGCAAGTCTGTCATTTATCACACTGCTGAGTGGAAATTACTGGAAGGACCTGGAACAGCTAGATTCTTCTGCTCAGTATTTTCTGCTTAGGGATTCAGATAGACAGTGCAATTTCAGGAAGTATCAGTCAGATAGGCACATGTGGATCTATAGGTCCCTCCATAACCTTGTAAATCAGGCAGTAAGTTCTTTAGTGTGGGAAGAGATAGGATGAATTGAACTGTGGGTTGTGGGATGTGCCTGCAGAATGCCGTGACAGGACGAAGAAGCTTGTCTCCGCCTGACCTTGGGGAAGGAGATGCCACATGGCAGAGCCCTGCAGAGAGGAGCCTGCCGGAAGCTGCTGGACGGGCGGACAGGGTGTGATCACCCCCATATAGTGACACAGAAAGTGTGTTACTGACATGGCAATGTGTGATAGGTTGCTTAGTGAGAAATACCATTAAGGAAATAGTGGGTCTTGAAAAAGCGTGTAAAACTAGCTTGTTTCTCTGAATAAAGCTCTCAGATTCCCTGCTGGTCTGGGTCTGTGTCACATTCAGCAATACTGTAAGACACGGATGAATAATACAAGGCAACAAAAAGCACTTCATTGTCTAAATAATAATTTTGCAGAGATATCCAGGCATTTACAGACAGTTAATTCTACTCCTTAATCATTATGGGAAACAAATACACAGTAATTTCAAAAATCCTTTTAAAATAAAACTCTGTTTTTAAGGGCTTTGCCTGTTGTGAGATATTAGTTGTTTGGCTTAAATAAATAAGCTTTAAACAGAATGAGTCACTTATTGTTATAATATTGTGTGGTTTAGTATGTTGACTGCTTCTCAGACTGTAGTCTGAGAAGCTAGATTTGTTGAAGCCTTAGGCCATAAGCTGGGGACCTTCACCTAGATATGCTTTCTGCTGTAATATAGTAGATTTTTTTAGCAATTTTCCAAGTAACTGGTATAGTACTGTGTTTTTTTTCTAGTATGGAAAGAATGTTGATAACACATTGATGTTTTGGTTGTTACTAAGTAATGATTATTCCAAATCTAATGCTTTAGTTTCCCAGGCTCTGCCAGAGAGCAGGTGCACAAGAAACACAGACCAGAGCTAAGGAGGCTACAAATGTCAGCAGAAGCTGCAACTCATCAAGATGATAGCAGTTAATGTCCCACCTGAATGGAAAGAACAGAAAGAATCCAATAAGATGTTAGAGGACCCCAGACCAAAAACCACCATTGAACTAAAAACGTGTGTGAAGAGTATGTGAAGGATGGTTGCATAAATTGCAAGGGCCTATTTGCCCAGGGATTTCTTTGTTCTGGTTCCCTTTCTGGAGACACTTAGCTTGAGCTGACCTACTGCTGTACCACTCCATTAAATTATTTCTTTTTTGTAGAATCTGATACCTGAGACTCTGCTGCAAGAAATCCAGGGCCTGAAGAAAGAGGAATCCCATCTGAGGATGAGTATGTGTGAGTGAGGAGCCAGAAGGGGCTGCTCTGAAGGGACTCAGGCCCCAGCAGTTGAAGTTTTGATACGTGGTGCAGCTCCTTGATTGTGTAAGGATATGGGGGCTGCGTCTTCTTCCCTAACATTGCCCTTCTGCATTCTTTAATTTTTAACTCTGGTATGAATAATGTTACATAGCTGAAAGAAGTGCAGTACATTCAAGTTGAGTCTTACATATATGTGAATGTAAAGTTCGTATATGTAGAACTTCCACATTTTTTCTTCTACAAGTTAGATGGCAGATTTAAGTGAGAGCAGGCTAAAGATCTGGAAAAGTAAAATGAACCCTTATCAGAAAAAAAGAAAAAAAAAAGGGTAAAAGGAGGCAGAGGGAAACAAGGGAATCCTGCTGCATCTGTGTAATAGGTATTAACAGCCTTCTTTTGTGAAACAAATTTCACTGCAAATAAAAATCCCTGTTATTCACACTGAAGGCAAGGGAACTTTCATTTCAATTTTGATTCAATGAAACACCCACTTTCAAGCATATGCCTATATTAGTTCTTGTTCAGTGAAACNCTTGTTTCTCTGAATAAAGCTCTCAGATTCCCTGCTGGTCTGGGTCTGTGTCACATTCAGCAATACTGTAAGACACGGATGAATAATACAAGGCAACAAAAAGCACTTCATTGTCTAAATAATAATTTTGCAGAGATATCCAGGCATTTACAGACAGTTAATTCTACTCCTTAATCATTATGGGAAACAAATACACAGTAATTTCAAAAATCCTTTTAAAATAAAACTCTGTTTTTAAGGGCTTTGCCTGTTGTGAGATATTAGTTGTTTGGCTTAAATAAATAAGCTTTAAACAGAATGAGTCACTTATTGTTATAATATTGTGTGGTTTAGTATGTTGACTGCTTCTCAGACTGTAGTCTGAGAAGCTAGATTTGTTGAAGCCTTAGGCCATAAGCTGGGGACCTTCACCTAGATATGCTTTCTGCTGTAATATAGTAGATTTTTTTAGCAATTTTCCAAGTAACTGGTATAGTACTGTGTTTTTTTTCTAGTATGGAAAGAATGTTGANAAGTATTATAAACTGAAAGAAGTGCAGTACATTCAAGTTGAGTCTTACATATATGTGAATGTAAAGTTCGTATATGTAGAACTTCCACATTTTTTCTTCTACAAGTTAGATGGCAGATTTAAGTGAGAGCAGGCTAAAGATCTGGAAAAGTAAAATGAACCCTTATCAGAAAAAAAGAAAAAAAAAAGGGTAAAAGGAGGCAGAGGGAAACAAGGGAATCCTGCTGCATCTGTGTAATAGGTATTAACAGCCTTCTTTTGTGAAACAAATTTCACTGCAAATAAAAATCCCTGTTATTCACACTGAAGGCAAGGGAACTTTCATTTCAATTTTGATTCAATGAAACACCCACTTTCAAGCATATGCCTATATTAGTTCTTGTTCAGTGAAACGGAGCTAAAGATAACTCAAGATAAGCATCCATTTGAACCCTGCTGACTTCAGTGAGAAGTTAGTTTGCATTGCAATTGTTAAGTGTGATGACTCACATAATACTCATGGAAATCTCTTCATCTCTTCAGTTTATAATACTTGGAAATTTAGCCCATATTTTTAATGGTATTTAGAATAACTGAAGTCAACATAATGCCCTGAGCATGCTCATCATCTTCAGTGGCTTAATATTATGAATAAAAGTGAGCTCTATCCTAGAGAGACACTAGTTCATTATTAGAAAGATACACTACAGTTCAGAGTTGCCTTCAAAGATGCAACAGACTTTTTTTCATAGATTTTAAAAGTCAGTTTTACAGTCCATATTCTGAAAAGTACACCATTATGTAACATTATTTTGTGGATGGAAAATATGAGATGTACATGACTATTCCATCTTTCATTTTTAGTTGCAGAGATAATATATTTATTACTATTGGATTTCCTGACCTCACATTATATTTTAGTTTTCTAAATCCTTTCTCCTCCTATTTGACTTTGATGTTTAATGCATAATAGATACAGACGATAAAAAAATGCAAACAAATCACCCCATTAGAGAATTTATATATGACTTCACAAATATCAATTTACTTCTACCCTGATGTAATGATTGTGAGTGCATTAACTTCCTGTATCTGCCATTTCCAGCCTTATCTGGAAGCCCTACCCGTGCATTCTCTGTCAGTTTTTCCTGGGACCTCTGTGTAAGCCCTAGAGCAGACAACCAGTCCTGGCTGAACTACACTATAGATGTGCCTCTGCTCAGCCCTGTGCCCTGTTGCCTTGATCTTTCTCGAAGGACCCCCAGATCTGCCTCCTGTATGATGACTCTGGCCTTGCCTGGACTCCTGGCTGAACAATTTCTAAAACAATTTCCCACCTGAGGATTCTGGTTCCACAAAAATGCTGTTTTCCTTGGAAACAAGCTGGTTCTTCTGCATTTTTTACGGAAACCAGGCAGAGAGAGAGGCTTCTCTTCTACCTCTTGCATGCCAGCTGGCACCATGGTGGGTGAAGGGCTGCCTGCCCATCTCGCTGGACTTCATGGTTGTCATGGCTGTCCAGCTGCCCTGCTTCCCACCTGGCAGACTGCTCCAACTGCCTGGCTTCCTGGCTAACTTTCCACCTGGGTAGCCAAATCCCTGTACAAAAGTTTTTGAAACGTGCTCTATGTGGTCTCAAAACAATCAAGTTTTCTGAAATCAAGTTATGTAATAAAACAAAGTTTTCTCTGTTTCCAGTGAGAAAAACAGAAAAAAAATGTAGAAAATTTGTCAGCAAAACAAAAATTGCACTTTGATTACCTCTTTAGTTTTCACAGCAGTCTCTCTGAAAAAAAAGAGACTACCATGGCAACATTACTTGTATTAGCAAATATAAAGGACTTTATAAGCCATTTTTCCTTTGCTTAGCCTATTTAGTCTTTTAGTCTATTCAGTATTTTCTTTTCTTTTTTCCTTAAAAGAAAAAAAAAAAAGGTCACTCTGAAATGTTACAAAGTTTCAGGACTAAATCTCTAGGTTTTGAGATTTAGTGTTGTCATTAAGTGAAATTAGGAATATATTTAGAATATCTTTATGTAGTTTTCTGTCTGGTAGCAACAAGAATTAGGATATGTGTTTTATTTGTTCAGTGTTACAGCAGCTCCCAGGACAATGGGCAAAGGGTGCTGGGGTGGAGGATCCAGATGAAGTTTTTCAGACAAATTAAGGCCTGTTGGTGCACCCAGGGCACTGAAAACGAGTCTCAACCCAGGGAGGTTTCCAATGGGCCGTTGTTACATGAAATCTTCTACAGACAATCTTTCCACCTTGGTCTTTGGCATATCCCATGACAGAGATCTCAGCCTGGGCCAGGGTAAAAGCATAGAGAAATCTGAGACTCCACAGAAGAGTGAGGCCAAACAGAGCTTTTCAAAGTAGAGAGCTGTGATGAGAACACCCCCCCGAGAACATAGGCCTTCTTCTCTCTCTGTGGTATCTTACATGAGATAGACACTGGGTTGATAAGAGCTTTACAACTGAATTGTTGACACATTTTCTTGAAGTACACATGTAAAAATCAAGAAACAGATTTTGTATCTCTTAAGGTATGTATTATTAGAGCAGGAAATGAAACAGTGATTTATTCAAAGACAAATCCTTGATCTCATGAGTGAGAAAATTAAAATAAAAATTAATTTGCAAATATGCCATTATTGCCATTATTGCCATAATTGCCCATGCCTAAAGATCTGATGCAGAATTTTTCAAATTCAATATCATAACTTTTAAATTATGAGGAAATCCACAATATTTCCTTTGAATTCAAGATATTATAATTAGTAGTAGTATTAGTAGTAATATTAGTATCAGCATCAGCATCAGTATTATCATTAGTATTTTATTTTTCTTGGTTTCAATTTTTAAACTTTTCTTATCTCAACCTATGAGGAATTTTCTTTTTTTTCCCCCTGATTATTCTCCCCATCTCACTGGAGAGGGATAGAGGAAATAGCGAGACACATTATGGTACTTAGTTGGTGGTTGAGGTTAAACCAGTCAGCTATGGTAAAATACTATCTTCTTTGACCGGAATACAGCAGCTGGAACTGGGACAAGCAAAATCTCTGCTGTTTAATTATATCCTTTCCACAGCATTCAATGCATAACAGAATCTCTAAACAAACCAATAAGTTATAACATTCATCACACTTTGAATGCCAATTCCCCTTCCTTGAAAGTTCCCCAGGTGTGTTCTCTACTAAGCAAAGAAGGAAGATATCAGGTGGCTGTTTCCTGGATGTTTTGAGTAGCAGCAGGCTCAGACAATTATCCGAGATCATGCCATTGCCATCACAAGTTAGCTTCTAGGCCAAGATATCTAAGAACTTAAGAAAGTGCATATCAAAGGTCAGTTGAGTCCAGTGGTGAGTCCAGGTGCCCTCAATGAATGCTTGGGAAGAACATTAGACACAGAAATTGTGTCATGACATTTCCCTAGGACACACTCCTGCTCCAGGTTATTTAGTTCAGAGCTGAGAGACTACAAAGATGTGCTTAGGCAACAGTGCTTACAGTCAGTGTAGGAGTCGTGATATTGGAGCGAAAGCTGAATTCTGGGATTTTTCTCTGCTTTGCCAGCGTGCCTTTTCCTATGAAAGCAGTGCTGATAGGTGACACACTTGGTGCCATTTTCTTGTAATCTGAGCATGGGCTGTTACCTCCAGGGAGCTTAGTTTTGGGCTCCTTGTCATCCTGCAGAGACATGGATGAGGTGGCTACCTCAGAATTGTGCTTGGTAATAAATACATGCCTGCCCCCTAACATCCTTCTAGGATCTCCCTCTCTCTTTTGACTGGCTCCTAAAAACCAGTCTGTCCAATACCTTTCACACCCTCTGTAAGAATTCTTTTTTCTTTTGATTCTCCTTCCACTCTTCTAAGTACTTCTCTCTTCTCATAAAAAGGGTGGATTACCCTGATCCTTCCTGCTTGATTATTTACTTTTTATTTTCTCAATCCAATGAAAATTAATAAGATCAAGTGAGTCAAGGGATATAAAGGGGAAAGTAAACAGTTCATTTCATGAAAGGAGGAGGATAATATCCGAAATACTCTCTTGGAATCATTTCACCTGATCAGTCCAAATTCTAACAGATTAGCAGATGGCAAGAGATTTCTAAATGAGTGCAAATCTGTCTTTTGTGCTTTTCGGATCCCAGGAACACAATATTTATTCTAACGGTAAATATCTAGAAAAATTGCTGGGAGAAGAGGTAATATATTATAAATATGTTACGGAACAAAACTGAAGGCACAGAAGACTATGAATTTTAGAATCCCAGACTCTGATGAAACTTTAAATCTGACATGACATTGAGCACCGCAGTCCTTGTCCAGATATTTTTTCCCCAAAACATATACAGAAAAAATCCTTAATTATTTTAAATTGCAATAACTTTGCAGGTTTTTTGCATTGGATTTTCTCTCATTGAACTTGGTCTTCTGGCTTAAACTCCCAGATGTTCAAATTCTGGAGAATACGACACTCCTACCTGATGGAAAACACTGACACAGAGGTTTACCTGTTTCTAACTTTCCTTCAGATACAGATAGTTGGATGACTTTGATTCTTATATAAATCCATCTCTCATAAATTTTACAAGTTTTTTTCTTTTAAATCTGGAATAAAAAATGAATACATTTTATACTAATTATTTATTGTATCAATCTCATTTTCTCTATTATTTCCTTCCTCATCTACAGTGTCAGTACAGAGCTGAGGTAACCCAATGGAAATCACTGAAGTTACACAAATGTTATCCTTATACTGGTCAAGAGAAAGTAGACAGTCTTCCTGACTGAAGAAAAAAGGAAAGTAGGTTAAAGCAGACAATCTGATTATAAACCAAAGACTTATTGGAAAAAGGACTTAATGCTGTAAATCTCTGCAAATAATTGTAGAGGAATTCTAAAGTAAGGTGACACTTAAAAGGCAGATAGACATTTTAGAGAGGTGAAGAGCATAGTTTTTACTGCTAAATGCATTAATTCAATCAAATAATTGAGTAAAGCCTTGCTCAATAAAACTGGTTATCATGCACTTGCTCAATTCTGGGTTTGTTTGGCAGTGGGTTTGTTTTGGTTTTGTGTAGTTTTGTGTAGTTTTGTTTTGGTTTTTTTTGGTAATGTTTGGCATTTAGTCTGAAACACCTGAATAGCCTCACTGTAATGAGATGACTGCTATTAGCTAGATCTGTTGTCGTATACAAATTCTAGTTGAAAGATTCAGCTCCCTACTACTGTTAGAAAATTAGACAGTAGGAAAACAACACAAAGTTGCTTCTTTCCAAGCTCAACAACAATATAGTTTCATGGATTTTATCATTAAAATGCACAGCAATGTACCGGGAAAACACAGGAGAGACTTAACATCTTTAAGCTGTTAGTATATGCACAGGAATTTGGAGAAAAATCTTGCATACACAGAAGCTGACCTACTTACATTTAGCAGTCTATGTTAAATATCAAAAAGCATATTCTGCTGAAGGCATTATATTCCTTGGAAAGTAACAGCACCTCTTCTAAACTGTTTTTCATTTATTCATTCCGAGATGGCTCTTTTCCACTGTGTTTGTGTATGATACAGCAGTTTTTGTAACAGAGATGGCTCCGAACTATTGCAATAAGTTATATAGAAAACAGGGAGATACAGAGAAAAAACAGCAACAAAACACAACTTTGACAAAATAGAAGAATTTTTAAAATAGTATCAAAGATTGGAAATATTTATTTATGGATACGGTTAGGGAATTAAATTTCAGAAGGAAAGTTTGTGTTGCAGAGTTGTCATGACAGGTTGCCATGATGATCACAGATAAACTGGTGGGCCATAAAACTGGAGAAGATCGCAGCAATGCCACCACTGCTGGAGACTGCCATGATTACATATGTCTATAATGCTACCCTGCTGAATTTGGCAGATTCTAGCACATCAAGGGGAAAAAAGTTCTGACCAACGACAAAGAGTAATGAATGAAGACCAGGTTATAAAAATGTACAAAATATAAGGGTCAAAGGGTTAAGAAAACACAGCAGTTTATCACTGAATCCTAAACATGCCCAACACTGTGATTTGACTGTGAGAGATAAATAGTAACATTGGGATTATTTTGAATGACCAAAAATTAAAAAAAAACCCAACCAACCAAACAAAAAAACTCCCATTAAAAATAAAAGAACTATACATAATTATTTTATTCATTTTCATTTTTGTTTCATTTAAGGATAAAATTCCATATATTTAGGAGTCTTCCAAAGTTTGCATTTTCCTCTTATGGCTACTCCACGTACAAGATCAGCTCACTCAACTGGATTTCAACATCCAAGGAGTGCTACTTCCCAGTGTGCTCAGAGCTGGCTCCAGTGCGCTTGGAGTTCCCGGTTCCTTCTGCCTCGGTCAGATGGACGCAGCTGCTGCAGTTAATTCCTGCAGGTCCAGTCAGCAGCAGTTCTTACAGAGAAACCCAGCTGGATCCCTCACCACTGGCTGATCAGAAGGAGGTTACTGTGAGGAATGCAGACACCTGCCCTCTCCAGAGTGTGTATCTCCACACTGTGTATCACACGGATAACCGCCCTGCTGTAACCCCATGGAACACCAAGGCCCTTACCCAGCCACCATGCCAGACTGTGGACATCTGCAGGTGCTGGTGTCCTTCTGCTCATAAACCAGTCCACACCCGAACTTTGCTAACAGCTAAGTAAAACACACAGCTGGATTCATGTCCTGAGTCAGACACATAAAGCTGCTTGAACATAAACTTCTAGTGCCATTATTGTGTATTATACTGCGGCCGACAACTATTTATCCAGAAGCACGTGAGCAGCATAACACCTTAGTGGGATCAGGAACCTGTGTTTAGGCAGCTGAGTCATCCTGCTAAATTTCGGTATCTACAACATAAATGATTAAATGGGCCCAGGTATCTAAGCTCCTGTTAGAGTCAATAGCCATCTAGTCAATACAGTCAATAGAGACAGAAAGCTATTCAGCTCTCCCAAAGCAGATATCTACTTTAGAAGGAGATAAATAGATCCCTAGACTCCACTGACTGTGCTGGCTACATGAGATAAACCAAGAACTCAATTCTCCTATTTCATCCAGAAATTTGTCAGGAAAAAGAAGCTGAACTTCTAGTTCTCCTGTTTGGATTTTCTTGGTTTTTTGGGGGGGTTGGGTTTTTTTGGCTTGTTTTTCTTGGTTGGGGTTTTTTGTTTTTGTGGTTTTTTTCCTAAAGGAGAAAAAAATACCTATAGTAGAAGAACTGGTATCAGTTGAAAAAAAAAATATGGTCTATGCTTTCAAGTCTTTCTTCATCTTAAAAAGATATTAAAAACTTTCTTCATATTAAAAACTACATCAGGCTGTGCTCCAGGGCTTTGATTTTCCAATCTTCTAGAATGAACATCTGAAGAAGGAGGCAACTTCAACAAGGCCATGTATGAGAAAATAATTGTTCCTCTATATGGAAGCAAGAATTTCAAAGTATGTAGGTCTCATTCTTATGGACTCAGGATGTGTCAAAGTGCACATTCTATAATTCACTATCTTTCTCAACTTCTACAGACTAAACATAGCCTTAGTTGGTCTAATAAATGGTACTCTTTTTCCCTCAGACCCTTGTATTATATCTAACCATAACCCACCAGATTTATTGCAATATCATCATTGCTCCTGCTGGATATGGTAGATGTAAGAGGCAAGTGCAGCTGACTGAAATTCAAAATCAAACTTCAGGGCTTTGAAATCAACAGCTGACTGAATCAGGAATGAATTAGGACTTCAGAACTTTTGATTTCAGTTCCATGATGAGAAGCTCAGTTTTTATTAGACCATTACTGGATTTAATTAATAATCCAGAAGTTAAGTCAATTTTCATCCTTATTTTGTTATTATAAACCCTACTGTTGCTTAGCATGCAGTTGTGTCCTCAGCATCTGGGGGACATTTTTAAATTTTAAAAAAGGAGAAGAGTTATTTTCAGAAGAAGGAAGTGGGCTTTTTTTTCTAGCAGCAAAAATAGGATTTCTCATTTTTACTGGAAATAGCCTATTTTCCATCAGCTTTTAAAAAGTGTTGTGAGAAACATATTTCTAGGGAGTTAATGAAGTGTTATAAAAATTCAGTTTAGAAGAAATAACTCTACAAAAAAATGCCTCTGTATTTGTAATTTTTTATGAAAAGTCACTTAGCACAAGTGGACTACCAGAGCAAAGAAAGGGAAAGAAAAAGATGTTAAAGTAATCTGAAAATACAAGATATACACAGCTAGGAACTGGGAAGTAAAGTTTTGGCAATCTTGTTTTACTCACCTTCTGATAAATACAGAACTATTTTGTGGAGTTTATAAATTCAGTTAATTGTTCCACTGACATTAAAACCCGCAGCAGGTCTTGCATTTGATGTGCACACCAGAGATGTGAAGCTGTATAATTATGAGCAGTCATTGAACAGAAGTTTAGTGAGTTCAGGCAAAATGACTGAGCACCAAATGGAGTGGAAAATTCTATTATTATTTGGTTTTGGGTAAAGAGCTCTTACCTACAGTCAGGTTTAGAGGCTAGGTGTCATCTTTCTATCACTCATCAAATTAATTCATTTTTCAGAGAGGTTTTTTCTTTTCTTTACTTCACTCCCTGGGTGCAACCACGCTGCAGGAGGTTGCTGCTAGTGATGTGGAACAGGTAGCTTTGTTTGGAAATTTCTTTTAAAAATTCTGATGTAGCAGGAACAGAGAGAAAAGCTTTGTAAGTATGTGATCCAAGAACCAGCTTCAGATTTTAAGCCGTAACAGGTCTCCATTTGCACTTAAACACCTCATTCACATTCAAAGACCTGATCAGAATAAGGAGGAGAAAAGAATGGTTAAAGGTTATAAAAGCACAATTTTATAGTGCAGTTTCTAATTTAATTACTAGGGGGAAAAAAAAAGGACTTGCTCCTCTAAACGCAAGCATATTGCTGGTGAGATATGATGAAAAGGCAGAGGCAGTGCAAAGACAAGGGTTATCTCTGCTTTCTGTTTCCTCATGCAAAAGTATAGGTCTCATTCATTCTGATTTCAGAAAAAACAAAATTGAAGGAGAGTCTGAAACAATAGTTCTTAGTTACAAGCTATTCTATTTACTTTGAGAATTGCCAGTATTCACACCTGCCAACCTTCTACAACAACTCTTTTGGAGGTTGTTTCCCTTGTCTTGAAGGAGGTTTTCATTAACATTTTACTGTTTTCTCACATTCTAATCCTCTGCAACTTTAAATGCATTTTTTTCATTTTAGAGTTAGAACATTCTTTGAAGGCTGGATGTTTAATTTCATAGGGAGTGTTTTGAACAGTGAACTTTTGAACAGTGTCTTATACTGGATATTGTCTCTGTTTTCAATCAGTTTAAAATATTAAGACTGTATGGAACAGTGATTTTTTTCAGGTGAGTAGTTTTTTATTTTATTGTGTGAATCCTTTAAACCCACCCAAACCCAAAACCCAACCAGTTACATAACACTATGGACAAAACCCCTTTTCTGCTTTGAAAAAAGGAACATCTATAAATTTTTTTTGGTGAGGGTTTTTTCCTTTATTTTTTCCCCCTCTTTTTACTATAGCATAGATTTGAATTTGTAAATTTGGATTCTAATGCATGTTTACAGAGAAGCAAAATTTTCAAAACAACCAAAAATCAGGGTTTTTTTTTTGTTGTTGTTGTTGTTTGTTTTTTTTTTTTTTTAATGATGACTAAGAGTGACGTAGGTAGATTGCTAAGACAGCTGTTCCCCAACTTATGGCAGTCTCAGCAATGTCTGTGATTGGTTCTGTCTGGACAATGTCAGCATTATTTTCCGGCTTTCCAGTGATGAGAATAATTTCTGTAGTAATAACACAAGAATGTCTTCCAGTTTTCACTACTGGCAAATATTAACTGACAATAAAACTAAGAGATATAAAAGTCATCTGACTCTTACCAAGTAGTGGTAAGGAGTCTCTTGATTATTGCATTATATATTTCTTAAAATCATGAACTCCCAGTGCACAAGATTCAGAATTAAAAAGACAATCAACAGCTCTAGCTTGCACCATCTGTTTTTGTGTTGAAGACAATTGGAATTTGCCTGTATTTCAACGAGATTTATTTAGAGTACGAAAGAATGAAGTATAAAGACAGATTTCAGTTTCCTCAGAAGATCAAAAGAAAGCTTCAGTAAAGGAAGAAGTAGCTATCCAATAATTACAGAAACACAGTTTTCCTTTTTTGAAAAGGGAATAAATTTCTTAAAATTCAACAAGTATATGTGGCACCTTCACAGCTTAAACAAATCAATTCCAGTGTTTGAGACAAATAAACAAAAATCAAACCAAACCAAACCAGAAAAAAACCCTCCCCAAACAAACAAAAATAAAGAAACAAACAAAACCCAAACCAACCTAACCAACCAAACAGAAAAAAATCCCCAACCTGTTTAGGAGACAAACATTCCCTCTTTTACAGGTTCACCATGTTATTTTCTGTGTGTAACACATTCAGATATCCAATGTATTTAGAGCAATACTAAAATGCAAGAAGAAATTTCCTTCTTCCTTTGCCCACCTCCAGACCTTCTAATACATCATCTTTAGATATAAAAGGTTAGGTTTCAAGCTAGATCTGTTGAAAAGGTCACACTCCAATTTCCAAACCCATGAGAACAATGAAAGGAATGCTGGCTAGCCAGTTCTTTAGAATTTGCTTTATAGACATGAGAGAAAGAAAAAAAAGACCAAATTTGGGAACCATTTCTCTTTCAAGAGGTCATACTTACTGGTGACCAACCCTTTATGAGCTCATTAGCTATTTTGATTTTTCATGTTAGCAGGTATTTTCAACCTGGGTCATGATTAGAATTCTGCTATAACATCTCTAAAAATGGTCCAGGATCTTCAAACATGAATAGCTAATTTTTTTCATTTTAAACTTCATATAGAAACTGACATATAGAGATACAGTTCTCAGAAGTGCTGAAAATCCAAACCTTACTAGTTTAATGGGAGCACTCACATAAGAAGGAAGTACTCTATGAAGCTAAAATGTAATTTATTTTAACAGCACTCTTCATGCACTGTGGCACAAAATGCTTTTCAAGAAAAGCAAACTTCTTTTCTCAGTCATAACACTATAAATTCGGCATGACTTGGGATTTAAAGATAGCAAAGAGAGAGTAAATTTTATCCAAAATGTTTAAGAACCGCTATAAGGCTTCTTACACGTGTAAGGACTAAGATTTATGACGGAAGAATGAGGAGAATGAGGAAATTGTCTTGAATGTGATGTAAGTGCTTGCGTTGTTCATTTTTTCTGGGTTTTTTCTTCCTTATTATTTGGTGGCTGGGATAAGCTGTCCTTCCCTGGTGATGTCTGACACTGTTGGCTGTCACCTTGGTATATTTTTATATGCTAGTATGGCATTTGTTGGGACCCTCAGGGCATCCCCAGAAGCCCTCCCTTCCTGCCCAGCCCCCTGGGGCTCCCCCAACCCTGCCCAGGGCCATCAGCCCCTGTCCCAGCAGTGTTGCCCCAGGGGTGGTCTCCAGCTGCCCACAGACAGATCTTGCCACAAGTGGAACTCCCAGGGGATCCCCAGTGGCCTAAGCTCCCAAGACATGCCCTGACATGTTGCTGCTCTGTTTTAGTGACAAATATCAATACAGGAGCATGTAAAGAGTAATTATGACAGCTGGTATGCACTACACAAAGTTCGTGTGGTAGCAGTTTTATACCTTAGTCCTACATGCACAGAAAATAAAGTAGAAAAAAATAGTTGGAAGGTTTTATTCAGCATCTCTTTGAAAAAGGCATCAGGGGCTTGTATTTTATCAAAATGTACTTTCTTGAATCCCACCCAGCTATATTTCAAACAGCAAAATACCATTTCCTTTTACTTCCTTGCAATGTAAATGGCAGCATTAATAAATTTTTGCTGCTTTAAGGAAATTACTTACTTGAAAAGAGTGAACTGATTTTCATGGACTAGCACATATGTAGCTGTGCACAATATTCACTTTGAAATGCTCATTGTCAGATAAAAAAGGGAAGAGATAAAAGTCACTGTGGAAGAGAATGTTTCTTCCCAACTTTAGCCAGAGGGTCGAATCCTTGGGTTTTTTCTGACCTGTTTTATTTATCATTTTATTAGCAAGTGAATGAATTTTTAAACTTTAATTCCTATAAAATTGAAAGAAAGAATTTAGGGATCAGGGTCTGGGAAGTAAATTAGAAGGCTCCAGTTCTGTATATCTTGGTGAGAGCAATATGTCTTGATGACATGATTTAACCACAGCCAGCGTCTTGCTCACACGCCACACTCCCCACTCCTTGTCTCAGTGGGGAGGAGAACTGGAAAGAAGAGGTACATTTTGTGGTTTTAGATAAGAACAATTTACTGATTCAAACAAAATATAATCATAATTATAAATAAATGAATAAATAATAGTATTGAAAACAACAGCAATAATAATAAAAATAATTTTAAAATATTTTGACTAGGGAGAGAGTAGCAAAACCAGAAAAACAAGTAATGTACAATACAATTTCCCACCACCTGCTGACTGATGCCCAGCCCATCCCTGAGCAATGAGCAGTTCCCTTCCAGGTAACTCTCCCCAGTTCATATACATTCTATGGCATGGAATATTCTTTTGGGCAGTTTGGGTCAGTTCTCCTGACAATGCTCCCTCCCAGCTTTTTGTGCAGCTCCTCCCTGGCAGAGCATCAGGCACTGAAAAGCCCTTGATTTAGGGTAAGCACTGCTCCGCAACAGCCAAAACATCAGTGTGTTATCAACATTATTTTCATATTAAATCAAACCCACAGCACTGTACCAGCTAGTAGGGTGGAAAATGAAGTCTGTTCTAGACAAAACCAGGATACTGTGTAATAGCCTTTGAGTCTGGATAAAAATTCTGTTCCTTCAAAACCACCTCTGTAAATAATGCAAAGAAAGGCTAGAAATTGTGTTTAGCTGTAGTGATTCTTATTTTGTGTATTGGTTCATAACACTTTGACCTTGGATATGACATATATATTTCTACAGCCAAAAACATGATCAAGCATCTTCAAGTGGTACTTTTGCCACTGACATGATGGTCTGAGGATAATGTGTTCCCATAGAATGGTAGAGTAATAAAAAAACAGTAAACATTTCAGAAACATAGGAATGTTCTGGCCTGAAATAATCTCAGCATGGTGAAATTCCAATAGGTCAGCCACGATAAGGAGACAGTCAGACATGACAATGACAGTAATATGCAACCTTGTAGTTGTCTGGAATCCCACAGGGATTTACTTCCACTCAGTTTGTTTCAGAATAAATTAATAATAGGTTTTAAACTGTTGCACTGTAAGGCTAAAGCACAAATGACAGAAGGCCTTTGAAATCTACCATCAGCATAGCTACTCTACCTAAAATTCTCACCAGAAGCTGTTCCCTTTTCTTTCTCCTTTTCCTGCTATTTCCTCCGGGAAGATGGGAGCTAACAATCAAAGACAGGGGAATAAAAGATATTTCCCACTGCAGCATTTTCAGTTTTCCAGTTTCTTTTGTTGTAATCAGTTCTTGAGTGAGACAGACAAAATGTCCAAAATGTTGAGTATTTCCTGACCTGCTCTTTTCAGTGACACACTTTTTGTGTAAATCCAATTTTCTACTGGCATCCCCGAGGAGTCATGGGATAATAATGCCACATACAGCCATTCCTGTCTCATTTGAAACAGCCCTTGGCTGCCCTTCCCAGCACAGCTGGACAGCTGACTTAAGCTCTTTCAGAGCATTCTGCCTCTGAAACGGAGTGTGGGAGAGGCAGTAGCCAGCCTATTGGAATAATCCAGCTATAAAGAGCTACGTGCTTGCAACAGAATTGGCCAAGTCAGTTTAAAGGCATTATCTAACAGACGAGAGCAGAAAAATTAGGGAAGTAACTACATTACAGCCCAAATCATTTCATACATATGCAACCGCATTAAGATCAAACCGATTTTCAGCAACATGGCCTTCCTACAACTTCCAGGAATACTTCTACCACCTCTCAGGGACTAACACAAAAGACAGAAAAGCAAGGAAATTATTTGAGTTTTGAGCAACAGCTTTGCTTTGACCACTGATACCCAAGAGCTGTTGACTAGAAAGGTAGGGCACAGCAAGAGAACACAGGTGGGTAAAGGACACATTTCCTTCAGGCTCCTCTGCTCTGAAGTAGGAAAACAGTTTCCCTGCTGTGACTACAGAAGAACAGGAACATCATTTGTCTCCTGGGTGGTAGCTCAGCAGTATCACACTGGCAGGCAGAGACGGCAGAGCTGCCGCAGTGCCACAGCAGCCCTGGGGCCGGGCAGGTCGGGGTTTCCTGCTGCACGCACTCAGGCTTCATCCACCTCTCATCACTTTTGGTTCTGCCACCAGAGGGCACGAGGAGCCAAACTTTGGCGGCTTCGCAGCGGAACAGCTCCCCTTTTCCTACAGAAGGAACAGTGACTAAACTGCGCTTTGTCACCTCCGCAGTCCCTAACCAGGCTGCTGATTGGGAAGGAAGAACCTGGAGGTTTCCTTTCGAAGGGGGGAAATCCAAGAACATACCCTTGTGTATACCTTTATTTCTGAGTCTTTCTGTTTGCACATTTCATCTTCTGTACCCCAGATGATGTGTACAGGAAACAGACTCAGCTTTGTCCCCTAGCTGTGGGAATGTATTCCTCCAGAAGGAAAAGGTCACACTATGCACCTATCAATGATTTTTTTGTCTGCTGCCTTGTGGAAGCATGCCAAAGGAAACGTGGCCCTAGAGTGCAATGTTAGCTCTCTCTTCTATGTGCTGCATGACTACTGCCTTTATTGTGACGCAGATGATATCCACAGCTTGGATATACAGGAAACGGAGGCCCATCAGTTTGGTGACTACTTAGTCGAACTGACAAGTAAGTTTCAATTTGAAGAGTATATCACACCATTAATTTTTCAAGATCCAAAACATGCAGCTTCTCACAGCCAGGGAAACCACTTCCTTAAATTTAAGGGTATCATTCTAAATGCATCCAACAGAGAAAAGTAAATTCTGAGGTGTGGACAAGCTTCATGTTGGTTTCTGAGGTAAATCCATATGGTGCTGTCCTTAAAACTGTTCTCATAGAAGTAGAGGATGACTGGAACCATGCCCCTTCTGAAGATGCAGAGGGTGCTCTATAGAAAATAGGTAATAAATGAAAAAATCAACAACAGCCCTTACAGTTTTTCTGGTCTGTTTCTGATGACCAAGAAGTTCTAGAAACACTATTTTATCACTATTCTTGCAGGGTTACCTAGCTATCATGGGAAAAAAGGTTGTTTTTAAAATTTTCCCTGGAGAATAGTAAGTAGTTACTTTCTTTAACACCTGAAAGTATTGTATGTGTTATAGTTTCTCACAATTAATAGACTAGAAAGTTTTCTGTAAATGTCTTTTTGTGAAATTTGTGGGGAACTTAACTAAAGTCCTAACAGTAAATCCTTTATTTTCCTGAATAAGCTTAATATGATTGTAATGAATGATTACTTAATTCTGCTTGTGAAGTGTCAAAACTGAGAAAGATTTTTCTAAGTATACATATCACAGGCATCTCAGCGTCCTTTTTAGAATCCAAAATTATTTTGTCATGGTAGAAAGAATTGCAGCATCAATCTCTACACAAAATATGTAGTGTTCTTCATAGCCCCTGAAGAGATGTTCCAAAACTTACCTCCAGACAGCTGTGTCATGGGAAGACACACTCTTCTTAGAAGTGTCTGAAGATGTTAGTTTGTCACCATCTGGGTAACTGTTTGTTGTTTTAAACATTTATGACCAGAGGTTTTAGGCTGAGAATGGGACATTTTTACCTGCCAAAGCAATTTTCCATATTCATATTTGGAAGACCAGCACTCAGAAATAAAAACAGATGGTTTGCTCTGAAATACTTGCATTGACATCAAGGCAGAAACAGGAGTATAATGTCCCAGTGTCTGAACAGATTTTGCCCTTCCTGGAGCTGTTGATCTCTTCCTCACAGACAGAGGAAAGCTATGCTTTGATCTGTTTTTGATGACCTGATAAAAGACATTTCTGAATTTTCCTGAATATCTTGAAAGAGAATGTCCTCTTAATGTCTCTCCAGATACATGTGCTGAAAAGCTGTCACAAATTCACTAAAAACCTGGAAACTAAAAAGATGTTTTTCAAAAGAAAAAATTTATTAGTGAAACAAGCTAGAGGGTTTATTATCCTCTAAGTTTTGAGCTTGCCCATTTCAAGGTTTTTCTATTAAGTAGTGATAGAACATAGGAAAAAAATTACTTGGTATCTGCAAACCAGCAGAAGGGGGTAAGGATACCACCCATACCTGGTGAAGGCACTAGGGATGACATTTTTCACCATTTGGATGTAGAAATAAGGGACAGTTCCCAAAAACTAAGTTTAACAAGATGTGAAAGAGCTAAGCTGTACAGCAGAGCCCTTCAGAAAACCTTGATATTGTGGAACAGAATTATCAGGAAAAGTGAGATGAAGTTTCATTCTACTGGGACAACTAAACAGAAGTCGTAGACCATGAGGAGCAACATGAGTAACCTCATCACATTGTTCAGAAAGTATTGGACAATGTGCAGGAAGAATGCATAGGTGTGCCTAGATAAGCCAGGGCAACACAAGAATATTCCTTCTTGAGACAGCCAAGAAAAATTCTGTATTTAGAAAAGTCCAGTAACACCACTACACCAAATATTCGTTTGTTCTTTCCCTTTCACAGCAAGTTTCTTGAAATTTTTTTGTGACATAATCTTCTCAGGGCTCACTTTCTAGTTCCTAGGGGTAAAAAATTCCCTTCCTGTATTTGACTGTAATCTGGTATATGGTACATCTGTATCTGATGCCCTTTCACCTTTCACCTGGTTTCACTTTCCATAAATATTTCTTTCATAAACTGTTTTTTTTTAATTTTTTAAATTGAACTGATTGATACCAAATCTCACTTTTGCTCTAGTTATCTTCTTGTGCTCTGTCGTTCAAAGATGTATAATTTCTTTAATTTTAAACCAGTGCCTCACAAGGATTGAAGGTTTCGCTTCCATAGGTCTGTATCTGACAGTGCTGTGGAGGCTGTGGTTGGAAACATATCCAAGTAACAAGAGGTGTTACATATAAAATATATCCACACCTTAGGCTTTACTGTCTAATTAAAAAACTTGAGATAGAAGTTTTTTACTGTATTATTAGTAGAAAAACAGGGTGAATATTATTCTGCTTTAATATTTTCTTTTAGTTCTGGTTTACAAATTATTTTTCACAGTCTATACTTTCTGAGGTAAATGTCTCTACTAAAGCTGTTTTTAAAAGCTATGGCTTTTTCTGAACCCATCTTGCCTTTTAAAAGTACAGTCCAGGAATACATGGATATAATGTCTATCAGAATTATGACGTGTAAAATGCTGTCATTTAATTTAGAAAAACAATATTTATGCAACAAATGCACCTGCCTTTGAACATGCAGATCACAATCACTTTATTATTCTCAAAGTTCTTTTTCAGTGAATTGTGCAAACTGTAATCATCCTGGTTTGCAAGCCATGGTGCCACTTGACTTCTGCTGATATCAACTGTTCAACTTCTTAGATGCTTGAAAAATTGAAATTACACCAAGAAAGCTTTCCACCTCCCCAGGAATATAGGAAATGTCTTTTAACAGCTTTTCTGGCAGACACATCTAGTAACACACTGCTAAAACATGCATGTAAAAACTTCAAACAGAACGTGAAGAAACAGCTGTTGAAGAGGTTTTATTAATCAGGGACCAGAAGAGGTGATGTTATGTTTGATATTTTCACCCTTTCTTCTTTCTTGCTTTCAAATGTTGCTGTCTTACCTTTGATAGTTAGGCCATCTTTATAAAATGTGGATTAGCCAAGAGCACGTTCCTGCCCTTTTTTTTTTTTTTTTTT
>VYZQ01008956.1:28721-70441 GCA_013400655.1 Mystacornis crossleyi
TCATGGTTTTACTTGCGTGAGCAATTTCAGAGAAAATAAAGTGAAACTGATAGAAAAGTGCAAATGAAAAGTTCTCATGATCAAGAAAGCTTTTTTTTTTTTTTTTTGTATGGTCTTTCTGTGGTTTCAGAAAGGAGCAGAAATGAAAGGGTTTATTTATTGTTATTACTTTCTAAGTAGTAGACTTTCCCAAATGCTGTTTGACAGCTACCATGACTTCACTGGAAATGCATATTCATGTATTTAGTGCCTTCGGCTACTAATTACTGTTAACAAGATTGTCTTCATTAAGTCTCCAGTAGGGCAGAAGTACAAAGTATCCCAAACCATGTGGTTCTGTTAAAACACTGGGGCCCTTTCCAATCTGCTTTCCTAACCAACAGTGGTGAATTCCTCTTTCAAGTTTCTCATCCTTTTCAGATATTTGAACTGGATTGACAAGTGGAAAAAAAAAAAAGGTTTCTAAAGGATCAGGATGCTGGCAGGATTCATAGTTCACACTGCAGAATGAGTTTCCTCTCTGTGAAACGAAGTTAGTGTTTACTTATCTTAAAAAGTAAGATTTTGTGGGGTTCGTTATCAATAGCTCCAAATCAGTGTGCTGTAAATAGCTTGATTCCACTCTGTTTTTCAAACCATGCTTGTGATGGTGTCTACATCCTCTTTGGTGTGAGGCTGAAGGTAACTGCATCAGATTGCAGACAGAAATCAGTACTGCTTGAGCATAGTCTAAGCCCTGCGTGAGTCAACATAAAATACTCCCAGTTCTGGGCATTTCTCAAAAATATTTTACATACATTTTCCTTTAACTGCCAAATGATAATCCACAGTAATCAATAAAACTGCCCCATGTAGCCCCACAGTTAGGCAAAGGGCCTGTGAAATGGAAGGAACATCATTCTGTGTAAGAAACTGTGAACAGTCCTTCTCAAAATAGTCCCTAAAATTGAGGGACAGAAATCCATTTCTGGTTACTCAGATAGTCAAGTACTTAGAGGTAGTTATCAACTTGTAACAGATAAATGTAAGGTGTTGATCAGCTACGAAAATCACGATAAACTTTTGGTAACAAAACATTTATCATGGGAGTTCTGAAAGCTTCCTAGTGAAAGCACAAATCACACTGAAATTGCTTTTCTCTCCTCTCTTTTACTTGATTACTTTGAAAATATTTTCCTTGAGTGGGAGTTAAACTGGATAATACCACTTTGAACTTTTTTCCCTGTAATAATCAGAAAGCTGAGAAAGTTAAATGTAACAGTTGAGAAGATGTGAAGCTGTGATTCCAGTCCACATGCAATGCAACTCCCTTTTCCCTGCAAAGTTCACTTCACATAAGCATACACAAATGATGTGTGCTTTAGCATGCAAGAAAGGGTGTTGACAGGAGAAGCCAATTAGTGAAACACTGGAAAGCACAAAAAATTTTCACTGGTGAGATGGAGTTTCTATAGAGAATTATCATATTACCCTGTAGACATTAACAAATGATCTTGAACAACAAAGTGATGTATCTGTGGTGGTGGAGGATCTTTCTATACACTCCTGATTCTCAATGGTTAGAGCATCCAGCACTTAAAGTTTCTGGTTTTCCTCCAAATGTGGCTGAGCTCATGGAGGAATGGTTTATTAAAATTTACTGACTCTGATACTCGTGGAAATGTTCAAGGAAGGGAACGCAAATGCTGAAGCTGACCTCAGTTTGCCAAAGTGAAAGTCTGGTCACACTGCACAGTTTCTGGGAAGGAGAGACGGCATTTGTCGTGATGTGTGCCTGGAGGTATTTAAGAGATATAGACGTGGATCTTAGGGATATGGTTTTGTGGTGGGCTTGGCAGTGTTGCATTAGTGGTTCGACTCAATGATCTTGGAGGCCTTTTCCAAACTCAAGGATTCTGTGATTCTATAATTCTGTGATTCTATGATTCTGCAACATGGGGAAATATTTGAACACTGATATTGCACTGCAATTAGTGCATTTAGCTTATTGCTACTCGAGCAGGTTGCAAGCCATGAGGCACTCCAGCACTCTGCCTTCTGGCTTGCCTTGGGCCAGGTAGCAATGCTGGTTGGAAGGGCCCTTTGTCTCAGTGTCCCTGTGTCTCACCTGGCCTTTCCTACTCCTCACAGGAGCAGGAACCTGCTCTCTTCTGTGCCAAGATGCAGGTGGCTTCCTTCACTGCAGCAGCTTGGCCTCTCCAGCCAGGTGAGTTGTGGAGAGTGGAGAGCTGAGACCCCAGACCATCAACACCTCAACACTTCCATAGTCTTCTCAAGTACACCACCGTGTCCTTGAGAAAAGAAGTATGCACTGTGTGAATTCTCTTTCTCCTTGATCACAGGAAGAAATAGAGGATACCAACAGTATCACTTCTCCATCCCTACGTCCATGGTCAGGGCCATCCTTTCCTACTGTGCCTGCATTTAGTACCTCACTGATCACTTGCATCTTGGGCCCTAACAGTTGTGCATTTCAGCAGCTGCTGTCTGTAGTGGCTCGGTTTTTTCCTTTGGCTGCTCAATATTCAAAATTTTACTTCGCTCCCTGTTTTTTTTCCTTTTTTTTTTCTTCACAAGGTGAGTTGATTTCATGCAGGCTTAGTTTAGCAGAAGAACATTTTGGCTGTGAACAGAGACACCTTCCATGGGATCTGATGGGTCCCATGGAAGTCATAGTTAAGCTGCTCTGAGGCTGGGCTTGTGTTTGCCTTCAAAAGTGAAAGCAGGGGATGTAGGTGTGTTTCAATGTTCAAACAAACAAACCTCAGGCCAAGGTCACTGAAAGGTTGGGCAGCCTGCCTAACCAGAAAGCAATCCATGTTTATTGCTTTTACCAGCACTGCTTCCTTTTCATATGTGGGAACAGGCTCATACGCCTGATCAATTTCTGACTTAGTTTTGACATTTTCCATTACTTTTAAGGCATTTAAACTACTATGGAGTGAAAACTAAGTTACAAACTGTGTCTCGTACAAAACTCGGTGCCATTCCTGCAAGTCAGACAGCAGATTGTGGTTTTAATTCCTACCATGGTAGACAGTAAGAACCAGCATATACTTATCTTCCCTGTATGCATTACAATGGAGAGAAACCAGCTTTATGTTGTGATAGAAAATCCTGGCTAACACTACGAAAGAGAGACTACACGCTAGGATGGAAGGGGAACGGCCTCGCCCCTCTGAGGGTCTGCATGTGACTGGCTCCTCCTGCAGCACATGCACCTCTGCCAACTGCAAAGAGATCTTGCCAGAAAGTTAGTGTTTGCATCCAGTTGTTGGCCAGCCACTAGTGGGGTTTCCCACTGCTCAGCACTGGGCCCAGTCCCGTTCTGTACCTTTGATCTGCTGGAGGGCAGGAAGGGTCTGCAGAGGGATCTGGACAGGTGGATCAATGAGCTGAGGCCAGTTGTGTGAGGTTCAACCAGGCCAAGGTCCTGTCCTTGGTCATGACAACCCCCTGCAGCTCCAGGCTCGGGCAGAGGGGCTGGAAACTGCCCAGTGGGAAAGGACCTGGAGGTGCTGGTCAGCAGTGGCTGAACATGAGCTGGAGTGTGCCCAGATGGCCAAGAAGGCCAGTGGCATCCTGGCCTGTGTCAGCAATGGTGCGGTCAGCAGGACCAGGGCAGTGACTGTCCCCCCATGCTGGGCACTGATGAGGCCACACCTTGAACACTGTGTCCAGTTGGGCCCCTCACATCAAGAAAGACACTGAGGTGTTGGGGAAAGGTCTGGAGCACAAGCCCTATGAGGAGCAGCTGAGGGAGCTTGGGGTATTTAACCTGGAGAAAAGGAGGCTCAGGGGAGACCTTATCACTCTCTACAATTCCCTGAAAGGAGGGTGTAGCCAGCTGGGGATCAGCCCCAGGAAACTAGAGAAGATGGCCTCAAGCTGTTCCAGGGGAGGTTCAGGTTGACTGTCAGGAAGAATTTTTTCATGGAAAGGGTGGTTAAGTATTGGACTGGGCTGCCCAGGGAGGTGGTGGAGTCACTGTTCCGGGAGGTGTTCAAGAAACAAGTGGATGTGGTACTTGGTGCTACAGTTTCCTTGGCACGAGGGTGTTCAGCCAAAGACGGGACTCAATGATTTTGGAGGTCTTTTCCAACCTTAATGATTCTATGATTCTGTACTATTGCTCAGTAAGGTGAACAGCAAACCAAAAGCTCCTTCTTGGCCTACACTCTACCCACAACAAGGAACAAGCCCTGTAATGCTGCAGGTGGAATCATCCTTTCACTTACAAGAAGCCATAGCTTCAGGGCCAGTGCGTTCTGCACCATGCCTGTGTGCAGAGACCCAAAAATTGGTCTGGCTTTTTGTCTTCCTTCTCTCCGGGACACTGGCTCCCATCCATGTGATGCTGACACTGCACAGTTCCTGACAGATCTCTCCACAAGCACCAAGCTGGTCACTCGGAAGTTGTAAGATGGGTAGGACATCCCACTTCAGGTCATCTTGTCCTGCTTTTGCTGCCCCTGAAGGCACTGAGAGCTGTTTTACACTACAATTGCTAACTCTCCTTTCAATTTTGTTCTTCTACTCCATCTATATAGGCAACATACCTCTTAAATTATAGTGCTGGAATTTTAAAGAATAAAGATCCTTTCTTTGGTCATCCAAACCACTTTGGGTAATGTGTTCCCTAATGGCACAAATTTAACTATGGTGATATCCGTCCAGCCAGTGCTGGACACCTCAGAGAGGCAGATCGAGCAGCAGGAAGGTTGACTGCAGTTTGTACGGAACGTATGTAAGCAAGGCAAGTAACAGCCCCACAAAATTAAGTAATTAGTGTCTCAAGTGGACCTGACTAAGATAGGTGTGCCAAGCAGCAGCCTCACATTCAGATCTTGTATGTCATCTGGTCAGTGTCTGCACCCTCTCAGCGCTTTTATTAGATAAAACTCCGGGTTTATGGGGCTATTGGTTCCAAAATGAAGTTAGGTAAGGCTGTGGCCATGTAATTCAGCAGGTGTTACCGGTAAATGCAGAACAAGTGTATAAGCACTAGAACGTGGAGAACTGCCATGGCGACAATATCCCTCCACACAAGGGTTAGTGAGACTCGTATTGAGAGTACTCTGTCTGGCTCTGGGCACTTCAGCAAAAAGCTGAAGGAAAATTTCATGTCAGGAAGACCTGCTTTACTGAGTGAGAAGTTTTAATTTATGTGTTCAAAAACATGATAAAATGATAATGTCATTGTTGAATACAACTAAGTGTGCAAGCAAGAATTTCTGATAATTTATTTTTATAAAACAAAGTAGGCAAGGTCTGCTGTCTGAAAGTTATGTTTAGACAAATTTACAGGTATGCATTAATTCCTCTTTCACTTCAGGTCTTGAGAAGAACCAATGTAATAACTTAGGCATCACAATTAGAATTGATAGAGTGATATTCTTTGGACAGTGTTGTGCTGCAGGACAGACAGCATCAGGACAGTCTGTTCTACCTTGAAAAACCTCAGGTTACATTCACAGCACACAGTGGAGCACGTCTTGTCTGGATGCAGGGAGAGAACAGCGGTGGTGATGCAGCTGTGCTGGCACAGACTGCTCTGAGGCCACTTCTCAGTACAGCAAATTAGGGGCATCAGAGCTGTGTGCTAATAACGCTGTTAGCAACCAGCTTTCATAACTATAGGTGTACAGCATCCGAGGTGGTGTCTGTACCACCAACTTTCACTGGACTAAGAATATTGCTGGGCCAGTTTACATATTGCATTGAAAGCTCAGCATATTTGGGAGCAGGCTTTTGGCTGTACCATTCACTCAGTTCTTCCATTCAGATAATATGAAATTCTCACTTAATCAGATTATATTCCTTCTTATATTTTCTGCATTGATGTAGTGAAATTCCCTGTATATCTTTGGTCATTTTGCTGATACACTTCAGTGGGAAGCAGAGCTGGAAAGGTATGTTAGTCCCATATGACTACACATCAGACACTCACTGTCACAGCAATCCCTCATAAAGAATTGCCATTAGATGATAATAATAACAATGAGAATGAGAATAATAATAATGATCATAATAATAATGATGATGTTGATAAAAATAATTAAAAATAATACGTCAAACAGTGCTCTGCTGTCCTATGTAGATCTGCTGGACCCCACACCTGAAGATTTCTGTTGAGCAGACACTGTGCTTTAGACTTCAGTCCTGAGCCACTTTTCATTTTTTTACGTTATTAACACAGACCAATTTAATCCTTTAGAGAAAGAAAGACTATTCATCCTCAGTTCGAGGGTTTTGCCTGCTTTGATCAGCATGGAGCAGGAGACAGTTAAAAACGAAACAAAAAATATGAAGCAGATAAGAATGTGTCCCTCAGGATTAGGGAGGTATCCAGCAGGTCTACATTTTCTCCGTGGCTCATCACTTTCTTTTCAGCAGTTGAATAAAATTCTTTGTTCCCTGCCTTGGCAGAAGCAGGGCAAAGCATTGCTGGTTGGCCTTGTGGTGGTGGTTGTGACACCCTGCCTTGGGGGACATGGGAAGAGCAGTTCTATCCCTGAGCTTGACCAAAGAGAAATGTGGAGTATGAGGAGCAGGAAGGGATGGGAGGAGTGGGAGTGAGACAGCAAATGGGTATTTTGCAGCAGGAATGTAGACAGCCAAAAGCAGCCAGGAGCAGGCTTTAACAGAGATTAAAAGATGCCTCCCAAAGGGCACGGAGGGAAGAGTGGAGACAGTGCTGGTAGCTGGGCTGAGAGCCAGACTGGAGAATGCATCCTGTGTTACCCTGACAGCACTGAAATCTGATGGAGTTTGTGCATTTCCAAATGTGAAACCATCACTGTGTGGTTTTTGAATGCTCTCTGTTATGACAAGATGACAGCACATACTCATGCCAGCTCTGCCAGATGGGGTCCTGTCACAGCTCTCCGAAATCAATGCCTTATCCGCATATTTCTTTTTCTCCTCATTAATCTGGCATTTGAATGCGGAGAAAATGTGTAATAATTTTTCCCTGTTATGGAGATTTACCTATCCCCACATTCATAATTTTAAAAGGAGGATAATCTTTCAGGTAGATCATATATATTTTCCTGTGGTTTACAGACATCACTCTAATGATATCTCAAATATTACTTCTGTATAATTGGTACAACATAAATGTAATTGATTTTGAACATCTAAACATCTCAGTGCATAAAACTTGGGCCAAATCAAATCACACGAAATATATACCTTTTTGTTACCTTTGTCAATGTCTGTTTACAATCAGTTGCCATTTCATGTTCTTGTTTGATTTTCTCAGAAAAGTTCCTTTACTTTTAAGTTGGTTTTATACCAGGGAAGAGATTTTTGAAACATATTCAAATGTAAAAGTATTTAAATTATTACTCTCTCTTGTGACCTTTTGTTTTCTAATGTTTATCCAATGTTCATTTGCTTAAGGTAAATGTTTTATAAAAAAGTCTTAAAAATATTTTAGTGACTCTAGCCTTACCAACAAGGCTACATTCAATCACGGTATATTTAACCAGTAAATTCAGTTATCCCTGTGGCTAACGGTAAGCCACACGGTAAGAGCCCGTAGCTGCCTCTTCAGTGCTGCTTGCTGAGCCACTGGAAGACTGGGATGTGCTGAGATGGGCAAGGAGATGCAAAAGGAACCTCTGCAGATATTCAAGGCTGCCTTTGGCAGCATGATCCACCCAAGTTTCTATCCTAGTCCACTTCACATTCACCTAACCAGCACAAACTTTGGTTCAGAAACCCATCATCCTCCTCAGCCCATCCCTGGAGGACTTGCCTCTCTGTGAAGGCTCTCCAGGAGCAGGGATGAGGACCTGGACACAGTGGGGTTGGCATCTGAGGGCTGCAGTGCAAAACCCATGGAAGTGGTGTGAGGGGAAAAACACAGCCTGTCATCAGGGCACTCAGCACAGCAGCCATGGTCCTTCCCACCCCACCTGTCCCCAGCTCCCTGGGGGCCATGGGCACCCTGGCTTCGCCACAACACCTGCACTCGACACCAGTTGTTTCCCCTGAAACTCCAGTTCCCACTGTTGTTCACCTCCACAGCTGCAGGAGCTGTTGCTGGCAGTACTCGCACGCTGGACTGTGCCAGGCAGACGTGGATCCTGTGCCTGCCCGGGTGGTGAAGGGGAGCAGCAAGGAGGTGCTGCCACTCCCAGTGTGTGTACACTGTCCCCGCCACCCTCCCTCTTTCCTCGTGGTGGGGAAGCCCCACATCCAGAGCACAATAAACATAAATATTACAAGCATTATTTCAGGTTCCTCTTGCTCTTTCACACATGTCACCAGGCTCAGCTTCCTCAAGACGATTTCTGTCCATCTGTTCTGTTTTACAGGAATTTGCCATCCTGTTGCCTCTGTTTGCTCTTTCCCTTTTTTCCTCTTTGCTGAGGTCTACGCCTGTTTTTAATCTGAAGCTTACAAAAGAGTTCAGCTCTGAGTCATAGGCTAGTCATTTATTGGAACTGTGCCTCCTACAGTCCCTTGGCATTTATTTCTGGAGTGGGGTCTGCATGCAGGAAGGCTATGGTGAGATATTAAATATCCAAAAGTAACCACAGCTGGTGTGGACAGATTCTTAAAGATGAAACCAAATCAGTTTTTTGTAATCCACATTTTGAAACTCAAGGCAATTCTTAAATCAAATTCATTAAAAAGAATTAAAATCCAAAACTTTTAATTTAAAGTTGCAGGGGTCAGAATGAAGCCTTTTACAGAATTTAAATACATTCACAAAATGCCTCATTGTCACCAAAATGACAGGGTTTTGGCCCAACATTTTGTCTGAAAAAAGTATATGAGCAAGTACAGATGTTCTCCTGTGGCAGGTGCTCTCCTACCAGATCTCAAAAGTGGGTAATACATCCTGCAAATATTCTTTTAGGCCTAAAACAAATAAGGGGAAATTATTTGTTATAATTTCATGTCTTTATGCTTTAACTCTGGTTGTTGTAGAGGATAGTTGAAAATAATATCCTGAGCCCCCTGAAAATTTAGAAACTAGCAAGTAAATAAAAGAAGCACAGACCTGTTAATATGACTGTTCTTGTTTCTGCTGTTGCTGTATCTGTTATGTAAGGAGAGGAGAAAAAGTTCACTTTTTTCAGTCTATCCTGTTGTATTTTAGTCTGATCTCAGAATATTTGAATGCCTGACCAAAGTGCACATCAGTTCCTCCTGTTTTACACTTCAACCAGTGATGGTTTTCCAGTTTATCTGTATTTTGCTCTCAGTATAACAGTCCTCCTTGTTATATAGTGCCAAGTTATGAGTCCCAGGGAAGGAAGTTCAAAGCAATTTTAAGTGGCAAAACCTCAAAGACAAAGATAGTTCAAAAAAACTTTGGAGATTTTCTTCTCTTTGTCACACAGGGCTCCATTCTTCAGGACCATGTGGTGACAAACTGTGTAACTTCCACCCTGCATTGCTCGCACACTCTGCAGACCAAAGAAATTTGGTGATAAGTGGAACACAATGTCTTACACAGTAAATCCATTTAATCTCAGAGCTTTGTTCTTCACCCAAAGCTTCATGTTATGCTCATGACTATGTTGTCTTAAGCAAGACTGGCTCCCACATGCTCCTGCTCTTGGGCCAGCAAAACACTTCTAGAGCAGCCTGAGGCTAACTCACATATCTTCAGGGGAGGAGCTGTCAAGAGATGCCTCTGCCAGGGGGAAGATACATGGAACAAGGTTTATGAAGCAGGTAAGGGCAAGAAATGTCAGGAAGCAACAAAATAAAAAAATATTCTGGACCCCTTCTGGGTTTTGTTTGGTGGTTGGATTTTTTGTTTTGTTTTGTCTTGGTTTTTTGTGTGGTTTTTTTTTGGTTTTTTTTGTTTGTTTGTTTTTTGTCTTGTGTTTTGGTTTTTTGTTTTTGGTTTTTTTTAATGCAGAAGTCCTCTTCTTCACATCTGAAGCTGGCTGGAAGACTTCTGGTTCCTGGCATATCTGGTTAAAAAAATAGAAGTCTAACTATGAAGCCTGTTTGAGCATTTATATAATACAAGTTCTAATGAAACTCTATGATGTAATTTATTAACAGCCCGGGGAACAGAGTAACCCCCATGCCTTAGAGAGGGCCAAGAAGCCCAACAGCTCCTGCCAACTATGACCAACACTGGAAAAGCTCTCCCCTCCACCCAGTCCCAAGCTGTACCACGGGTACCCATGGTAATCTGACCAGGACACACCAGCTGGGCTCCTCAAACACAAGGGTGTCTGTATCCTCATCCATCAGTGTGCACATGTCCTGTCTCCAGTGCTGCACACTGGGATGTGTCTGGAGGATCCACTCCACTTGTCTCTCACAGAGGCTCTGGAAGTTCCCTGAACTGGAGCCTTTGAGAAATGTTGTTGATAGAAGGAAGGAATTTACTCGCTTCATCTTTCTAAACAGATACTGATAGCAGATTTAAATTTAGCATGTGTGCAGAAGCCTTCTGCAGTTTTTGAAGCTAAAGCAGAATCAAAAAATGTTTTTGTGTCCTCAGGAGGAAAAAACCTCACGAGTGAACAAACAATATAAGAGGCAAAGATAGATGCTAACTTGCCTAGCGAGTCAATAGCTGCAACAAAAGTGATAATCCAAGAAAGCACTGGAGGACTGTCCTGGTTTAGCCAAATTTAGAAATATATCCTCTGAGAGAGAGGATAGGTTACAACCACCCCTCCTCCCACCAGGTTCGGGAAAAAATAAACTTATTTCCTCGAAGGAGAGTGGAAGAGATAAAACTACTTATTTAACAAATACACAAGCAAAGGATAATAGTGCTAAACAATGAAACCTCTCGCTGTGCAGAGAAACACGAAAGATTTTAAAGTCCTTCTGTGGGTGTGGTCACTCTCCTCTCCCAAAGAGCCGGATCGGAGTGCCCCCCCCTCCCCCCAAACAGCTGGTGGAAAGTCCCCTGGTGGAGTTCTGATGTTCTGATGTTCTGAACAAGTCCAGAAGAAAAGGAAAAAAAGGCCAAAGTCCCAGGGAAGAAAGGAAAAAAAAAAAAAATCCCTTTCCATCTCTCTCTCTCCAAAGAACCAGAAGCGAGAAAAAAAAAAATGGAATAGTGCTTCCCTGCTTCTCAGCAGCAACAACCCCCCCTAATCTCTACGTCCTTGAAGCACCAAAACTGTTTATTTTCCTCTCTTCTCTCTCGGGCTCCGTTTAAAGGCACAGAAATCATGTCTGGGCATAGACCAGTGATAGGGGATATAACAACATAAAGTCACCCCATGACAAGGATATGTAGGGCTCAGCAGAAAGTGCTGAGGGGCTGATGCACTGTATGGATAGCACACACTTATGCACCACAGGCCACTGAAAAAACTTCTTTTTCACAGTCATCAAGGTTGTAACCGGGTCTAGGATGACTCACAAGCTCCAAAACAGAGTGCTGGGACCCAAAGAGAGCTGGCATACCGATGAAGGACAGGTACACTGTTGCTGGACCTTTAAAGGTTACCTGTTTAAACTGGAAGGTTTTTTTGCTGTGGGTTGGTTTTGTTGAGGGTTTTTTGTGGAATCTTCAATGTGGAGGGAGAATCAGTGTAAATTTATTGCAAGTGAAAAGTAATCCCTATCTCTTTTAGCCTCTCCTTGGTACTAACCCTTCAGCTGTCCTAAGATTTAGACTCAGATTTCATTTTCTGTGTCCCAGACATTAGAGGAAGGCAACAAGGTGAGACTAATAGATTCAAATATCTCCTAGTTATCAAACAGCTTATGAAGCAGAGGTGCAGAAGTAAAACAAAATGTACTTTTGTGTCAGGGATTTCTTGATACTGTTTTTTTTTTTCTTTTCATTGTGGTCCCTCATTTCCCCACCCAGACAAAATGCAGCAACAACATGGAAATCCCCTGAGCAGCACATCTCTGATAATAAGATTATTCATGTTCAACGAAAATATTATGTCTGAAAAGACAGACTTTTTCTTTTGGTTTGCTCCAACTGAAACAGGAAAAAAGAAAAAGAAAAAGATCAAAGTGATAGCCCACTCAATTATAAACAAGATGAATTTAAAGTTAGAAGGTGTCATTTCTGGATAGTGACCAGTTTGCACAGGAGAGCCTTTCTTCAATGACATTTCTGGCAGAAAAAGAGGTAGAAATTACCGTGAGGTTTTAGAATAATATGAGAAGGAAGATTATTAAGGAAAATGTTGAAATTCTCAGCTAGTCTGTTCTAAAGCAAGCAAGCCTTAGGGGTGAGAAGTCACCAGGACCCAATCTCACTTATTCAAGTTTGGCTGCAATGTACTTTGGTCAAGCACAGAAAACTTCGCATCAGAGATGAGGACAAATAAATTAAAACAAATACATGAAGTCTCCACAACTGCCTCAGAAAAAGGGAATTTCTTGAAGGGATACCATGTGAATTTGGCAGTGACACAAACAGTTCTGTAAAAGAAGTCAAGCTGTTTAGCGAGGGTCAGTCGGCCCATGGTGGAGCCACCTCCAGTGGCTCCATGGCCCCTGCTCCATGTCCAGCTCCTGCTTTGTGTGGGTGGCCAGGGAGGTCCCCCTCCTGTTGGTGGGTGGAAGGTATCATAGAGTTCTGCTCAGCAGATATCTATCCTGCCTCACCCTGGGCTCTCTCTGAATTCAGTGGAGAGAAAAAATGCCTTTAGGGGTTTAGGTTTCATCTTTTTAATGTCTGTGTTAGGATGAGATGAGTCATGCTCCTCCCTGGCCAGACAGAAGCGAAGCGTGGGGAGTCCTGACAGAGCAGTGCACTCTGTAAATGCAAACACACTGGCCAAAGAGCCCAGACACACTCTTCTGTAGCTACCTGTACAGCCCAGACACACTCTTCTGTACCTTCCGAGGCTCAGTGGGCCTGCAGGGAATGCTTTGGTGGGGAGCCCAGGGGAGGCTCCACAAGGGGTCTTGATACGGTTTTTGGAGATGTCCATCTTCCAGTCAGCCTTGCTGAACTCTTGTGGAAAGGGGGCCATTTCTTCCTATTAAAACTGGGCAGGGGAGCCCAGAAACAGTGCCTTGATACCCACCACCCCTTGCCTAGGGCAGCAAGAGATACTGCAGGACAGTCCCTGAGGTCCTGGAATGAAGGACACTTTTCTAGCTATGAGACCTGAGCTTTCTTCACTTTGGTGAGCATTTTTAATTATTTCCTTGCAAACAAAAAAGCTGATGTGGCTTCCATACTGAGCCTCCTTATTATAGTGTCATCATTTTTCTGTTTGCTTGGGCACTGTTACAAACTTTGCCCTGAGTTTCCTTTACACCTCCAACGTGAAGCTTTTTTTGGTGCAGCCAGGACTGCGCCAGAGCTTGCTCTTCTGTTTCAGGCCCTCGGCTCACCTGTAGTTAGCCACATCAGTCAGCCCTGTGCACGGCCCTATTTTATGCTCCAGTGTGCGTCGGTGTAGTCAGCCGCAGAAAGTGTGCAAAGGAAATATTTAACACCTCTTTATCTTTCACTTTCCACCTTTGCTTTGTCCAAAGCCTGAAAAAGTGTGAGATGTGCCACTCACTTCTCAGGAACCAGGTTTTGCAGGATTAGTCTTTTAATCACAGGTTTTTCTGGGTCAGCATTGCCTTACGCAAGACTTCATAGTATCACAGAAGTTTTGGGGTTGAAAAGGGCCTTTGAAGATTGCCGTGTCCCAACCCCCCTGCTATGGACAGGGACACTTTCCACTAGACCGTATTACTCAAAGCTCCATTCAGCCTGGCCTTGAACACTTCCAGAGATGAGGCAGACACAGTTTCTCTGGGCAACCTGTGCCGGAGATTCACCACCCTCACAGGGAAGAATTTCTTCTGTATGTCCAATCTAAATCTACCCTCTTTTATTTTAAAAACATTGCCCCTTGTCCTGTCACTACAGGCCTTGGTAAATAATTTCTCTCCGTCTTTCTTATAAGCATCCTTTACATAGTGAAAGGCCACAATAAAGTCTCCCCAGAGCCTTCTCTTCTTTGAGATGAACAGCTCCAACTCTCTCAGCATCTCTGTGCAGGAGATGTGTTCCAGCCCTCTCCTCATCTTACTGGCTTCCTCTGGACTTGATTCAACATGTCTGTGTTCTTCTAATGTTGGGCTGAATGGAGTGTTCCAGGTAGGGTCTCACAAGAGTAAAGAATCACGTGCTGGCAGTGCTGCTTTTGATGCTGGTAGTTAAAGAATAAATAAAAGCAATTATACTTAATGGTTCATACCTGGAAGATTTTTCTCCCTTGGACCTGTGCGCCTCTCCTGGGAGCCAAGTGGATGCCAGGACTAAGCCATGCTCTTAGGGAAACCAGCAGCACAAAGCACAGGAGCCGAGCCAGGAGCACAGTCCATGAAATGTGCTTCCTTTCCCACTGGGCTCTACCACGTTTGCCCAAACGAGCAGGTGGGCCTGATCCAGAACATGCTCAGTCCTGAAGCGGGAAGCTGTTTCACAGTAAAAGCTCAGCAATTATCTTTACTTTGGCTTCCTGCCCGCTGCCACCAGCCCTGCTGTGCGTAGGCATGTTTACATTTCCCCTCGCTGAGGTCCCTGGCAGGCTGCGGGGCTGCTCGGGGCCAGCTATAAAGGAGCGGCGCGGGTTTCGCACACACCCCCACTGCACACATGCAGCGCGCTCAGGATGACACAGCCCAGTACAGTGCTGAGCTTATTCGCCATGTTCCTTCACACCACTTTTGGGGAAAGTGGTTGCACCTCAGCAGACGGTGATGGTGAGTCATTTCATCTTCATCTTTCCACTCATGTATGATCTTGAAAAACCTCAGTTAAGAGCTCCAAAATGCAACTGTCTGGTTAAATACATTTGTGGTTTAACTTTCAGTCTCTCTCTAGTGCCAGTGCCTGAGGTGGAGCTGGGGGATGCCTATTTAATCCCCAAATCTGCTGTCCTTATAACACTCAAATCCATATGACACAAGGGAGACCACAGCTGTATGTGCAGGGCATGAAGGGCCAGACCTGTTAATCCTTGTGTAGCTAGTGCTCATGTGGGGAGTTATGCCTGGAAACAGGGATAATTTCACCCTTCTGAAGCCCATGGTCACTCTGAGGTTCCATTAGAGAGGGGTGAGGTTCTGGCTTCTTTTGCTCTTGCCAGTCTCCTTCAAGTAAACTGTTTCAATGTAACTCAAACTTGGCCCAAACAGTTCCACATCAAAAGCCAAATTTTTATGTTTTCTTTAAGCAATTTCATCAGCTGTATCTGGGATATAGTCCTAGTCTCCCTTGTAGCATGGCTGATGCAGCAGCTCAGCCAGGCGGTTCTCACAGCTCATTCCTAACAGCATTCATCCCTTACTCAGCAAACAATAATAAATTAACAACAGTTTAAATCTAGTCTTTTTTGTAGCCTTTATGATCTCATTCAGAGAAGTGAAAATTATTTAACAGCATCAAGATCAAATATAAAAACCTAATAAGCAGAAATAAAACCACTGTTTCAGGCTGCCATTCCTTTTCTCAACAGGGAGATGAAAAATTTGATTTAGGGATTCAGTCCCAGATCTGCTAAACTCTTATTTGTCTGATACTAAACACACAGCAATGACAACAGTTTGTGCACTATGCCTCAAGGAAATAGGCTGTCACTCTGTTACTGGTAGTTTAGAGCTCCATTGTTTGGGAACAAAAGAATTTTCAGTTTTTAGGAGGAGAATGGTTGTGTTCTTATGCTGTCTCTCAGTTAGGGAATCTCATTTTTCCCTGGGTGTATTTTAACAACTGTATCTAGACAGTTGTACATACATACGTATGTACATAGAATATGTATGGTAAGTTTTTTAATTAAAAGAAAACAGGGACTGGCTCAGAACTGCATCTAACCACCCTGTGGGTTTTATTTGCCATTTATTAATACAACTGGCAGCTGTTTTGAGCCAGCTTTGGAAAGTACCTACGGTGATGAATGTTCAATGCTAGTGATTTATTATTGGTGTCACTGAAATCTTCAGGGCTTCCCAAAACCAGATATGATCAGACCTTCGCTTGTTTTCTCACTAACGCAAGTAAATCATAATTTCCTTAGACCTGAAGACAAACAAATTCAGAAAATCCCCACTGAGCAATTAGCAGCTTTTATGATTTCTTCATGAATCTCCTGGGTTTGGCCAATAAACTACGTAATCCAGGGTAAAATCCCCCATGACGGATGTTTGACTTTCATTCTTCACCTCTTTGACTCACCCTGCCTCCTGACAAAGTGCCTGTAGCCAACTTAGGCGTTAGGTTGCCCTTACGGGCACTTTTACAGGCAGAGGAGGGAAGAGCTAATTGCAGCACTTGCCTGCATCTCCTTCTCTCTTCTGAGCATCAGACTGCCTCCCAGCTGCTGTTCCCCAGCCCGGCAGAAGTGGTAGAGATCCCCAAAAGGCCTCAGAGAGCTACAGGCAGAGCTAAGGAGGGGCAGGCAGGGCGGGTGCAGGCAGGCACAGGAGGTTGTGGGATCTCACGGGCAGGACACCTGCAGTGGTCCTCCTACCCACACTTGTATGGTTTGTTCAACCCATATCTACACTAAAACAGGTTCTGCCTGAACCACATCAGCGCTAGAGGTCTCACATTACCCTGTCCAGGGAGACAGTCAGTGCTTAGCTGTGCCCTCAGTGTCATGCATTGTTGTCAGTCCTGGTGGCTTTAGAACATAAAGCTGAAGCACATCCTTAGCCTCTGCTAACACCCTTCTTTTCATAAAGCCTCCAGAGATTCCTGCTGCGGTTTGAACCATCCTGCTGGGTGCTGTCCAAACCCAAAAGAGAACCATTTCCATGAAGGACCTGCCATGGCTGTAGCTATGAAAGCAGTTTTTATCCCACTTCAGAATCACTTCTTCCCAAGCCCTACCTTGATTTCAGCAGAGCCAGGTTCATGGCTCTGCCTGGTCTAGGCTTCTCAAGGCAAATATTACAATAGTCTTGCAAATTTTCAACTGAGTGAAGAGTCCTTAGCAGTATGAGTCATGTCAGACTCACAAAACCATTCACATAGCAAACACATTTGTGCGTGGTGGTTCTGAGGTTTAGGGCAGAAGTGAGGCTGAGACTACATGCATACTTATGTCAGACAAAAAGATTAGTCAGCCCATGGAAAAACCATAGCAGAAATAGTATTTCAAGTTGCATACTTAACACTGTTCCTGGGGTTAATTATCATATATTCTATGATTATTATGTTATTTCCATGAATATGGAACCATATAATCACAATGTGAATGTTCAGTGTCTAAGAGGTAAAGTCAGCTTTCCTTCCAGTGTGGCACCAGAGCCGCACTGTGTTGCTTAAACTGTGAATGACTGTTTGAACTGCAAGACTAAACTTTTTCTTCCTTTTCATTTTGCAACCAGACTGATGGAGAATTAATTCAAATTTCTGTAACTTTTCAGCAAATCAGTAGTGAATAGTTGAATTTTTAAAATAACCATTTATTATTGGGATGATTATCAGGTTTTTGTGTTGATGCAAAATCTGGTATATATGGTTTGCATATACAGAGATCACCAAGCACTCTTACAGAAAGGAAGATTAGTCATCCTAATCTTTAAGTTTTAATATTGCCTTGAGTATAAAGCAAGTCTCCTAGAAGCTGCAAGTAAAATGTTAAGAGGGTAAAGTAAAATGCTAGAACGTGACACATCTGTGCATGTCTGCTTTGGGTGTATGTATCTAAATAAAATACGATAGGTTGTTTTCCATTTTTAACAGATTCATTTCAGCTTACTTGGTATCCCACAAATTTTGAAAATACATATATTTTTATGAACACACTTTTACCCACAAATATGCAATGCTATGCGGTACCTATTTCTGTACAAGTGTGTCTGCTGTTATGGCACAGGGCTGCACTGGACAAGACTATCACCTCTGTGAAACTGCTGCAGGGCTTGTTCCAGAGTTGGACTGACCTCTGTGTTTCTGCCTTGAATGTGATGGTTAAATACAGAAGATTTTTTACAGGATCTGTTTTGTCTGTGTCTATGTCTGTGTCTGTGTCTGTGTGCTGCACAGGTTCTCCCCTCAAAGCAGCAATACTGGTAGAGGACACTGCATTTGTGGTCCTTCAGGGAGATCTGGGCTTCCTGAGCTGTGCTGAGAAGACCAGTAATAATTTCTTAGCACCAGCTGCTCATGGTGACAAATGGCCACTGAATCCTAGCTCATGAGGGAGAGATCTGCCCGTGGGTTCTGCATGAGTGCAGAATCAGATGCTCCCATCCCATTACGGGTACTGGTGGCAACAGTCCCCTTCCTAGCCTCTGCCTGCACTGCTTTTGTGTGTTTCTTTGCATTCCTGACTGAGTTCTGGACTTCTTCTCCTACTCAAAATCTGACTGCAGATGCAAGAGTTGACCATCATTTTCTTTGGGAGGGATTTTCCATTGGAAATTTTTCAACAGGCATTTCCCCACTCCCTGAGTCTGAGTCACTAATGCCCCACAGCAGATAGCAACAAGACAAGGAGGAACAGTTTTAAACTGTCAGAAGAGAGATATAGATTAGGTGTTAGGAAGAAATTCTGCACTTAGAGGGCAGTGAAGCTCTGGAACAAGCTGCCCCAAGAAGTTGCAGATGCCCATCCCTGGAAGTGTTCAAGGGCAGTTTGGATGGGCCCCGAGCAAACTGATCTAGTGGCTGTCATTCCTGCCCGTGGTGGGTGAAACTAAATGAGCTTTAAGATTTCTTCCAACCCAAACCTTTCTTTGATTCTATGATTCTTTTTCTCACTGCATCAGGTGGCCCACATGGCAAGGACCTGTCTGAGGAATAGGTAGCAGAGAACTGAGCAGGGGACTGAGGATAATCCCTTGACTCAGGAAAGAGGTTTAGGTATTGTGACAGCTATCCTTAACCATTGGTGAAAGGAGTCAGAGGCATTCCTGCCCCTGAGATCCATTCAAGAGGTCATGACAATAACCCTTTCCCCATCCACTCAGCTATAGTGGGTGAGAATTCATTAAAGGAGGCTGAAATGGCAGTTTCTGCCAGAGAGGACTCCTCTCAGTTTTTGCGTCACTGGCCTCATACCTGCCAAGTGTAGGATTTTACAATTATACTCTTAGTCAAATTATGATTGTGTTATTAGTCATTGACGCAAATTTGCAGGAAGCCATGCATTCTGGCAGTGAGTCTGAGATTTCCTTCCTGAGCCCAAATTCATGACATTTCAGAAAGCTTTTCAGTACAATCAAAACGTGGCTTAGCTGTGCCATGGCACCAAACTACTCTTGCAATTGGGTGGACTTCACTGGCATGAAGGGAGAGCAACCTTGAAGGTGCAAATGGCTTTTAGCTTTGTTCTGGACAAGGTTTCTCTGCTTCTTACAAAACAGGTGGGTTGATCCTCTTTCTTTCAGGCAGCCTCATGAAGAAACAACATCCCATACAATGGAGCTGCAAATCAAATACACTCACTGGTCTACTTCAGTAATATCTTGTGAATATCTCCTTAGGGACTCTTGGGGATGATGAACCAGACAATTTTGACATTGATTGCTTCAGCCAGCTGGAAATTAAGGACTCCTTTAGCAGCCTGACCTGCAATTTCACCGAGCTGCCTCCTTACAACACTAACTATACCCTCTCTCTGTGGTAAGTGCTGTCAGTCTGTCCCTCAGTAAAGACCTGGGAAGGGAAATGCTGAGCACCAGTGAGTCACATTGCCACATGCAAGGAAACGAGGGCAGCAAAGCTAGACAAAATCCTGCTTCAGAGTGTCTTGCCAGGTTTGACTACTATATTCAGCAAAGAAGAAGAGTTTACTGAAGCAGAACATAACCACCTAATGAGAAAAAGAAAGAGCTGGAAAGGTCTCTAAAGGGGATTATAACATCTCCAGTAGTTCTGATCTTGCCTCTGTTGCTCCAGAACAACTGTAATATGGAGGTAGCCCAGCATGAACTGAGTTTTTTACTCTAAATTAAGTAGTATTTTAAAAAATGTTTTCAAAGACAGAGCCTTGCCACAGAAAATTCTTCAGCAAAAGGTTCATTTTCCACATCAGAGAAAATGCCTTTATCTAGGTTAAGACAAAAATTCAGCTATGTCTTTGCACACACAGACATGCAAAAAATACACTAGAACAAGTACACAAACCCCCAACAGCTACCAAACACATCAATCATCTTCACTTCCTATTGAGGCCTTGAAACACTTCCCACCTTTTTTTTTTCACTGTTGCACCAAACTGAAGATTAAATTTTATTTCTTGAGTATACTGAAGCTTTTCCCTTTTTCTGTTTTTCCTGAAACTCAAAGTTACATGATAGCCAAAAGAAGTGGTTATTTTTATTTGTAAATCTTTATATACTAATCATTAATTGTTTCTCTTTTTTTCTCATAGTTTATTAGAATTTTTATATTTTCATGAGACTTATGGGTTTTGACTGAAGTTTTATGGCAGTTCTCAAACATGGGAGCCACAGAAATGGAAAAAAAGTTTTGAAACTGCCATGTGATTCCTCCATGGCCAGGCTGACTGTTGACCCTCTATTTGCTACCATTTAAGTCAGTGAGGAATTTATCTTCAAAAAGCATCAAAGCCTATTGCCCTGTACTTAAAAATAGCAGCAGTAAGGTAATTCTTAAAGATACATATGTTTTAACACATATACCTCCAATAAAATAATTGCACTTTTTTCTCCACATCATGGAGAGCTCCACGATGCTTAATGTGATTCACATCTCCTTATTTTTGAGCTCAAAGACCAAAAGGAAAACCACTATCAATCTCTCAAACTCCTTATTTGCATTGCATTATTTCTTATTTCACAAGGGGCCTCACTTCAGAGAAAGTGAAATGAGCAAGCAGGATTCATCCCTTGTAGTAAGTAGCCAAGGTATAATAAGACTAAGAAGAAATTAATGTTGTGTCACTTTGGCCAACAGTACCAAGGAAGACAACAATTATGCCTGCTCCAACATGAAGAAACAGGAAGATGTGTTCTTCTTACAGTTCAGTGATATACTCTCAAACAGAGATATCTGCATGTACTCTGAGATGAAGAGAAGGGTCTGCAGGAGTCTGGTAGTAACTGACATTGGTGAGACACTTAACATTTTGGATGTTTTTGAGTTATAGGGGTTACCAGGGAAAAAATAGCCCAGCAGAAAGCCTAAGTGTCAATTTGGATGACACAGATGCAGCATAAAATACTGTCTTAGCAAGGCATGTAGCCTGGATTGGAGTGTTACCAGAGTGTGGTGTTTCAAAACCAAACATGATTAACCTCCATTCAAAATGTGTAGCTGAATTCTGGCTGAACTCTGCCCAGGCTGAATTCCATCCATGGCTAAAGCAGCTGTTCCTGAGTGTGGGTGAACTGCCAAGCAGGGACATTTTGTTCATCTCTGACTAGGGACTATGGAGTTTAGGGACCGGCCAGCCCATGGATAGCATGAGCCCAGTAGCATAGGGAACACAAGGTTGCAAGATCTCACTTCACATCGCAGTGTATGCTGTAGTCTGAAGAAGGTGCATCCTGCACTGATGACTGGGAACGGGCCGGTCAAAAACCCACTAGGGATCTGCCTGAGTCAAGAAATAGAAAACTCAAGGGGAAGAGAGGATCCACAGAATCTACTCTTCTTGGTAACCAGTCTCATTCAAGAATGACAGAGAAGCCTGTGTAGGACAGATTCTTCTCTGTTCTTCTCTGATGGGATGTTGCTTTGTCTCCTGTTGGCAGTAGGCACTGCAACATCCCTCTCTTGTGAAACATTTCTGCCACAGTCCAATAGTTTTGTAACAATCTTACATTACCTCTCAGTTTACAGGGCAGCCTGGACCATCTCTGGCAGTCCCTACTCTAAAATCTGTGGAAGGACTAAGTATTTGGGGGTTGTAGAAGGAGTGAGAACAATTTATAGCTAAATGTGTTTTCCAGAGAGGAGAGAGGTGTGGGCTGTCTGTTGCTGTGAGAGCTGATGTACTTACACAAGGTGAATTCAGGACGCCTCAGTGTCACAGCCACAAGTCCCTGCAGGTCTCAAGTACTTCCAGCTCAGGCTCAGCTTGGGGAGAGCCCTGAGAGCTGCATTTCGGGCTTGATGTACTTGCACGGATGCTCTTTGGCACAGTCTCCTGCACACTAGGTCAGGTGTGGGTTCATAGCAAGGGTCTGGAGCCACAGCCCCCTCCGCTCTAACACTGTCAGACTCTGTCCCTTCCTCTATCCCACTGCCCTGACAGCCAGCCTCAGTGGTACCTGAGCCCAGTTTGTTCCCCAGTGCCTCCTCCCAGCTGGGTTTTGCCAGGGGGCCTCCATCTCAGAGCACTGGCAAGAGGGCCTGAATTTCAGGCCTTCATGCTGTCACAGCTTGGGCATGCTCAGGAGTTGCTTTCCAAGACTAAATGTCATATCCCTCACAGGCACCTCCCCTACTGGTTAAACTACTTCTCTAGCAGTTCAAAACCAAGCTCCTCTCAGGATCAGGGTGTAAGGATGAGCTGAGGTTTAGCATGAGGATTGCCCAGCTCAGGACAGTTCTTTCTCGATACAGGTCACCCTACAGGGCTGTAACTTGAAGTGGACCTTTTTTTTTACATTTCAAACCTGGTTAATTTTTTTGTAACATTATTCTGCTCCTGTTATACACTGGTTTGTTGTCATTTGCAGTTAAGCCCGAAGTACCTTTCGATATAAACATCACATATGAAAGGGAGGCAAATGAATATCTTATTCGTTACTGTACACCACACTCAAGGAAGAAATATTTAAAGGACAAATTAGTACACCAAGTAGCCTATCGGCAGAAAGAACATACTTGGAAGGTAAGTGGTGATGTACTGGTGTGCTTACACTAATTTCCAAAATTAAACATTATCAAAATTACCTCTACCATGTAAAAATGATTGTCTGCACTTTTGCAGATCTCCATCTGATAACTTGGAAAGGTGCAATATTTGGTATTTGGAAATTTCGTCAGTCAAGAGGTTTCATTCATTTGGGCGTTGCAGTGGGAACAGAAAATGTAATGTGTTGAACCATTCAAAGTTTGCTCTTTGCTGTGGTGATCTTGCTGGTTTTTCTGTGTTCATCAGTTAGTAAAATGTGTGACCTCTTTACTTATTTAGCAAGTTTCCTCATGTCTCCTTTTTCGCTGAGTCCTTCCAGGCTTCCAATGCAGCCCTGCAGCTCTCCCACCCTCAGGCTGTCTGAGGCTGCAGCTGCCTGTGAACTGGGTCTGATTTGAGCTGCCCAGCCTCAGAGATCTCTGTGTCCTCTGTCACGTGGGCAGCCATGCAAAAGCTAGTCACGATGTTTGAAAGCATGGACTACACCTGGGTTTTATGGAGGGAACACAGTGTTGTCCACAAAAATCAGATTCATTACCTGGAGTGCAACAAGGCAGTAATTACACACTCGAGAGAGACATTGATTTTTCCAGTTGACAAGTCTGGGTCTCAGTGGTATTCCACAAATCAAGCACACCAGCTACCAAAACTTTTTACTATTTATACAGTTTAGCAAACAAACTAATTAGTGTTCATTGGCTACAAGGTACTTAGTTCTCTTATTAATTAGTGTTCTATCTTCTATCTGTTAATGATTCTCTCATGTCTCATGCTGATTAGCCTTCAGGCTCAGTCTTTGTCTTCTCTTGAGTTGGTGGCTCTCGTGACCCGGTGGGCCACGAGTCAGAAGTCGTGATCTGCTCCTGCCGGAATTACCTTCTACCCAGTCGGAGCTGATTCAGCACAGTCATTGAGTTGTTTTTATTATATAAGGAAGTTTCTTCCTTATCTTGGGGGTTCTGCCAAATGTGCTTTATCATGGCCCATAAATTCTGCACTCTTTGTGTCCATTAACAGTGCTACAACCTTCTTCCCAAGCTTTGTTAACCTCCCCCCAGGTCTCAGATCATCAAAACATGTCAAGACCCAAACCTTAACAAGGCAATTCTATCCACAAGTAATTTTTTTTCTAACAGCTGGACATCACTTAGAGCTTGCTTATTAAATGCTCTCTGTTTCACAGATTAAATCTCCCTCCTTGCTGAGTGGGTTTGAAAATATACAAAGATCAAACATCAAAGAACGTAAGGGGGGAACAAAATGGACTCAGGCAGCCAAATATATAGAAATGGAGAGCACCAGAGCTGCACTGCAGGATTTCAGCTCCTTCCCTGTAACTGCCCTTTCAGACATTGTCTTTTTATGTTGCCAAAATGTATTTTTTCCCCATCTCTCTTCTGAGCCTTTCCAGGGAAGCATATATTTCCTACTGCAGTGTCAGCTGTCGCAAAGCACAGTTAACACTTGCAGCTGTTTTCCAAAAAGCCTTTACCCGGCATTTGTCTCTCTTCCCATTACTATCTGGACTACACTGCTGTTTAACTAGGCTGATGGCCTGATGAGCACCTGTGTCATAGCTGGAGAGATGGAGTAAAGAGCACAGTATTTCAGGGATGCACCTGATCTCACATATTTTGCTGAACTCGAGGATAATTATCCACTGTCTGCTGGAAAAATAATTGGATTTTTTGTGTGTGTGTGTGTGTTTAGACAATAGAGTCACCATACCTTCAGATAAAATTGCTGGGGAGAAACCTTGAAAATGAAGCATCGTATGAGGTGAAAGTACGTTCTCAGCCCAATGGAGATTATTTTAAGGGAACCTGGAGTGAATGGAGCACTTCCAAGAGCTTCAGGACAGCAAGACAGCAGGACTCCACAGAGAGCTGTAAGAGCTGAAAACACTTTAGTCCGCCTGGAGGAAAGCAGAGCTGGGGGCCTGGGCTCCCTGGCCAGTGTCAGTGGCAGCAGAGATGAGAGAATGGGGAGGGAAGAACCCTCAACCACAGCAGGGTCAGCCCTCACAGACACAGGCACTCCAAGGAGGTGACTCACAGAGCAGTTGGATTGCTCTGGTCTGCGGCTGGCTCTCCATGAAAATTTAAATCTCACTGAAGGGCAATAAGGTCAGAGGAAATGCTGCCGTGAGAGCATGAGGGTGTGGGTGCAGAGAGAGATGAAGGCTGACTCACTGCTTGCTGCTGGCTGGCTTGCCAGGAGAAGAAAGAGCTTGCACGAGGCATCTTGGGTAAGGCACAAAGAGCTGTGAAACACGACCCATTTCAGGACCGTGGGTTTGTGTTCGAGTGTGGCACTTGAGTCACAAAGGCAACACAGGATAAAATCTCACCACTGCACATGAATAATATTTGTAGTGCTTGGGTCCCTTCAGTACCCTGGGGCACCTCAGCATTACCTGTGTTAGAAATCATCTCTGTGCTGCTGTGCGGACACAGTGAGTGCTGGTTTCAACTCACTGGAGGTGACAGCACACTTCAAGCTGCTTTAATCCAGTCTGTGAACCCAGCTCGAAACTCAGCCAAGCGCTGATGCTCTGGCAGCCTATCTTTTACCTCCTTCACAAAGGCACAAGAAATGAGCCATTGCATCAGCCCAGTGATAGGCAAGTGCAATGCTTGATGTTAATTCCTAATTTATTGTCTGAAAAGACATCATAGTTATTGCTTCACATAGTTGGTACATGAAATATTGAAGATCTCAAAAGATTAGCAGAAGTACCTGTGGATCCTGTAACTGGCTTAAGGGCAGATCCTTACCAATAGCGAAAAGTAGTGGCTTTTAGGGTTAGCTTTGATTTAATTCGCATCTCTAAAAAAACCCTCAAAAAATTAAATTAATCTCAGGAAACATCTCCCTAAAGTGGGCCCCTGTAACGTTTTTGCTGGGCACTCAGCTGACTCTCATTGTGGTGGCTGACTCTCATATTATGGTGGCTTAACAGTGAGACATTTACACGGATTGGCTCATGTTCTTTGCTTTCCTTTAGATAGCAGTGTGGTCATGGTTATACTCTCCATCCTGGGATTCATGCTGTCCATTGTTATGGTTGCACTGATCGCAGTTTTTTGGGAAAACAGGTAATCTCTTTCTAACAGAAAAGGTGTTGGAACCCAATCCTGTTCTGACAGTCTTATTGCTTTCCCTGTTATACTTGTGAACTATTCTCTCTCCATCTCTGGAGCTCTGTATCAGCTGATGGCAAGCAAATGGGCAATACAAGAGACAGTGTTGGCAGGCAGAAGACGACCTGCCACTTGGAGCAATTTTCAGTCTTGGGCTCAAAACCCTGGGATCTTTGGCAAGACGAAGTCACTACAAAACACTTACAGACTCAGTGTCCCACTCAGCGAACAAATCTGACTCACAAACTTCAAGCAAAATCCAGAAAAGAAAGGGACCTGCAGGTTTTAGTAAAGTCCCAAGAAGTGTGGAAACAGCATGCCAGGGTGATGACCTCTTTCCCTTTCACAGGCTGAGTCAGAGGGGTGTTTGCTTTGCAGTGCTTTCAGAAACAGCAGGGCAGATGTGGCAACAGAGGCTTGATAGTGTCAGACACCAGCCTGGCCTAATCCACTTCCATCCAGCCGTGAGGTGAGATCAGGCAGAAGTGGGACTAGGGATACATTCACAACCCAAGCAGTCCTTGGTCTGCATTAGAGTTTTTTCATATGTTTGCTACACAGCAGTAGATAGATAACTGTAAATATGTTTTTAATGACATGGCTCACTAGAGCTGACAAGCTTAAGAAAGTGAACAGATATGTAGATAATCTTATGAAACTAGAATCTGAAGGAAAAAAAATCCAAGTTTAATTATAGAAGATAAACCCCTTGCAAGACAGAAAGCCCAGGACTCTGAAGTGACATTCAGAGCAGTCCGTCCATGACACCCAGGTCAAGAGAGGTAGCTGTGTGTGAGCAACTTTTTTGGGACAACGCTTGGGCTCTGCTAACTCCAGAGTTACACATGGGGACTACCTGGCACTGTTAAACATGGGGATTACCTGGCCAGTGCTAGTTGGCCTCAGGCCAACCATGCCACAAACAATTTTAATAATTAAACATTTTAGACAGCTGGAGTTACCTGTGCTGGTGCTACTTTATTCACAAGTATAGAGGTAACTTGAGCTTTCTAGTTCTTGTGTTTTACTCTTGCTGGAAGCCTGCAGTTCTCTAACCTTGCTACAAGTTTTGCTTATATAAAACTGCAGCAAAAAGAGGTGAGACTTTTTTGATCCCAGATATTTCCATTTTAAAAAGAAGAGGGTTTTATACCTATGTGTATATACAGCCACATCGACACATAAATAAAATGAAATACATATTCATATACATGTATAGTTATAGTTATATCAGTGCAATGGTTGAATATCAGTTGGACAATATTCTCTAGATACATCACAGCTGAGGGTATCAGGCAGCACATCATGAGAACTTTGCTAATCAACACAGTAAAAATGAGACTTGTGGAAGGCTACAGGACAGATGTCTGAAACCCAAATTGCTGGCCAAGGAATGGGACAATATGCCTTTCTTTGAATTAATCAAACATGCAGAAGCAAGTATCAGCAAATTTCCACTTTAACCACAGCATCTTCTTGCACTTGCAGAAACCAGTTTCACCATGCAGAACCCTGTTAACACAGCTAGATGAAAACAAGCAATAAGCTCTTTGCCAGCATAATTTGTGCCGTTCCAGTACTTAGTGGAGTGTCTTCTTTTAACTGTGACAATTTGCGCACTTGAAAGAACAATGACTTCTTGGTGACCTTTACAACTCCTCTTGTCTGTTTTATTCTGAGGCTTCTCTGTCTTTATTCTGGATAATGCCAGCTAGCCCTAAGGCTTTGTGAGAACTAGTACAAATGATGCAATATGAACCTCTGATACCTCACCACAGCCCTCTTATGCTGCTTTTTGTCTACTGTTGCTATTTCAGGATCAAGCCTGCTGTATGGCCAAACCTTCCTGACCATAAAAAAACGCTGGAGCAACTATGCAAGAAGCCAAAAAACGTATGTTCTTCCACTGTTCTTTTCACCTGAGTACAGACTCCTGGGGGCAAAACTAATGCTCAGGAGAGACAGTATGTGCATTTTCTGCATGAACTAGGACATCTTTCAGAAATTACTTCTACATTTCACTGAAGAGAGCCCAGATTTGCTCATGCAGATGTCAGCCAAGGGTATGGAAATAACACACAGTTGAACTAGTGAACTGAGGTTTGACTTGTGCAAAGTAACTACAGAGGTCTTGGGAAGTTGATGTATGAAGGAAGGCTGAGGGAATTAAGGTTGTTTATAGAAGAAAAGGAAGCTCAGGTTGGGGAATACTACTTACAACCTTCCAATACCTGCCGTGTAGGTGGAGAGCTGGGGGAGGAGCTGTCACCACAAGGCTGTGTGGTGACAGAACCAGAGGCAACAAGCTTGTGTTGCTTCAGGGCAAACTTCTGGATATAAGGAAAGAATCTTCCTCATATAAATAACTGAACATTGTGTAGCCTGCCCAAAGACCAGGTAGGTTCTCCTTTGGGAAAATGGTTAAGTCTTGTCTTGATGGAGCTCTGAATAGCCTAATCCAGGTCCTGCTTCTGGCAGAAGGTTGGACTCCACAGCTCCTTTCCAACCAAGATAATTCTATGAAACTGTGACCATGGGGCTGGATGGGGACCTTTTGCAAACATCCCTGGTGATGTCCATGCACCCTGACATGGCCAGCAGCATTGTTCATACATCATGCAGTATATGAACTGCTTTGCCAGTTAAGAGCCAGATGGACAAAGGCTACAAACTATAAGGTGTGGGATTAACCTGTTGTCTTAAAACTATATACCCAGTTCTTTTTTTTCACAAAGAACGTCATTAGTGCTGTTCACTCCAGGTACATTATTAGCATGTTCTTAATTTAATAGGAGGCCTAACACAGCTCTCCCAGCCCATGTGCTCCCCAGTTCAGGGATTTCTAATGTGTTTCAGGAAGTCATGGCAAATTTTTACTTCTCTTGCTGCTAAATTAGGAAGGTAAAACTGAAAGAAACCATCTGGGTGGGCACACTCCTTCCTGTGAAATGGCAGTGGAATAAATGCGTGTCTCAGAAAAGTCTCTGAAACATTGTATAGGACATAAAACACTCTCCAGGGGTACTGCCCAGAGGAGGACACAGGATAGATCCGAATTAATAGGGAAAGGGATTTTCAGCCATGTGATAGCTTATTCTGTGCTAACCTATTCAGCCTGCTCAGGGTTACATCCAGAGTTCAAAAAATAAAAAATACCCTTCTAAAATCCAATATATTATCAAAGAACCGTTTTCTCTTAAGCTACTACCTGCTGTTGACTAACTGTGCTGTTCCCTTTGCCACACAGAATTTTGATATAAGCTTTAACCCAGAGAGTTTTGGTTATGTTCATATCCATAAAGTGGACGGCCTTTGGGCAAAAGCTGAACTGGAAAATTTTCTGCAGCCATCAACTGCTCCAGAGACAAGCATTCCAGAAAAATTCAGGAGTGGATCAGACCTGAAGATAATCCCTGTGATGGCAGACAAAAACAACCGAAACCTGCCTGTGTCTTACGGAGGAGTCTGGCCAGCCGAAGCGCTGCACAGGCTCCTGGGCACCAGCCAGCTTGCAGTCACCGAGGGCAGCTGCAGCTCCAGCACCTACGAGGTTTGCCATGGCAACAGGGTGCCCCTGCACAGTGATGGTTTCAACCTTTCCTCCACTCCTTCCCTGGATCCTTCCGGCCAGCCCCATCTGGAACCCCTAAACGATGGCACTGTCTCCCAGATGCTGCCCATCAGTGATGTGAGATCACCAAACAATGAGGAAGTCTATGTCACAATGTCCAACTTCTACAAAATTCAGTAAATCTCACAAGAATTACAGCATGTCTTTTTTTCTCCAACACAAGCAGGATAGTGAAGCTTTCTGGTTTTGTTTTCCTATATCCTGAGTTTCCACCTCCCTCACACATTCTGCTCACAGTGCAATGCTATACCTGCAGGGAAGTGGGTTCTTCTACCTTCCAGCAAGAAGGAGCCTATCTCAGCATTCAGTATGCTGCTAGCAGTCTTCACTGCAGCAGAAACTAAATTTAAGTCAACCTGATTTTAATCTTCAAATCTGAATTATCCAGAGCAGTGACAATGCAATCCCAGCTGAGGATCACAGCATGTCTCAAAGAAGTTAATGAACTCTTTTGTTACCCTCTTGGTTACAGAGTTAAGCACTTATTCATGCCTTAGCAAGAAATATGGCAATAAATTCCATTTAAATAGAACCCAACAGCTTCTAAACACTGGTGGGTCAAGACTAACTCCCCCTCAGTCATGAGTTTGCAAAAAGATAGTAAATTAGAGTTGTTATTAAGCATTAGGTGCCTGGAGCTTGAGTACCACAATGAGAGTCAGCTAAGTGTCCAGTAAAAACGTTACAGGGGCCCACTTTAGCGAGATGTTTCCTGAGATTAATTTAATTTTTTGAGGGTTTTTTTAGAGACGTGAATTAAATCAAAGCTAACCCTAAAAGCCACTACTTTTTGCTATTGGTAAGGATCTGCCCTTAAGCCAATTACAGGATCCACAGGTACTTCTGCTAATACTTTTGAGATCTTCAATATTTCATGTACCAACTATGTGAAGCAAAGTCCTTTCTCTTCCTAGAAGCTGAATTAGGGCTGTAAATTGCATGATGCTGTCTTTTACTGGAGCTCTTATGAAAGCATTTGTGTAGCATAAGTGCTTTCCAGGCCAGAGGCTGGGCTGACCATGTTTGTTTACTAGGATAATTCCCAATGGCTCTGACTGCACACAAACACCATGAATTTGGACAGGCAATGTTCTCACGCAACATCCAGCATAGGAAGATAGATGGAATGTTGTGGATCCTGCCAGTGATCACAAGAGCTAATTCTTTTTTTTTAAAGCAACTTATAATTTTCCAGGGGATGTTTTTTGTTTGTTGGGGTTCTTTCTTTTAAATGTTATTTTAAGTTTTTTAATTTTTGGCATTGTGACTTTCTTTTCTTTACAGTATTACATTTATTATTTTTTTTTACATTATGGCTGAGCTACTTCACAGTCCTCCTTGGATGCTGCACATTCTGGAGCAGACACTTGGAGATAAAGCTGCTACAGCCACATGGTTGCATGACAGTAGATCAGTGTGGCCATGGGACATCCAAGCTGCTTTGTTGCACTGTGGAATTGGGGTTCACCTCACTGTGCAGTCTCAGTTCTTCTAGCTTTATGAAATTCTCCTTTACCTAGTTGCATGCACATTCCCAGAGTCTAACGGTGAAAAGAGTCCTCTCTTATCCTCAGAGGATGAGATGCTTGAATTTTTTCTGACAGGTAATGGTCACAGAGATGTCACAAAATCTCATCTGCTCCCATCTGCCTCTGCCAAGACAGCTTTGAGCCAGGAGAGCAGCAGAATGAATCAGATCACTGAATATCTCTTGTGGCCTGGTTTCAAGAATACATGGCAAAGATTGGGTCTTGCATTAAATTCAGTTGCTTGAATCAGAATTTTATGCTGCAGGAGACAGTACAAGCCAAACAGCAATTCTGGACCACATCAAGCTAAAACCAGCCCTCCCAAGACAGCACTCCGCCTCCTCCACCTGCACCCAGCGCCAGGGAAACCTTCACATGGGGAGAACCTAACAGCTACTGTGTGCAAAGGGGCCTCGGATTTGGCTCAAGGCATTCCAGTGACATTTTACAGAACGGTTTTTATTGCTGTTTATTGCTGAATGAAGCATTAATTGATGCAGGAAAAAAAAGACCAAAACCCTGGGCATTCATTTGCCTTAGAGTGCTTGTATTTCCTTTCAAAAAGAACAGTTGATAATGCTTATACAATGAGAACTTGCACAGCGTGACTGTAGATACAGACACACTATACTGGAATGATACAATGACAAAATTTCCACTGACACAGTGACAAAACTTCCACTGACGCAGTGACAAAAAGGGGATAGAGGAAGCAGCAAAAGCACATCAGGAAAATCCTCTGCAGTATGTGCTATGCTTCCTTCAGTTTTTGTAATTCCGTAATTCTGTAACAAACTTGTTGGATGTATGCAGATATAACCACTTTCAGCTTTGTTTCAGAAAAAAAAAATAAAGCCAAATATGCACCAAAGCCAGAAACACCACAAGCACTTCCTGTCTATGACCAAGTTATATACAGTCCATATATGAGGATACAGCCATGGCTATATCTGGACAATCTGTCAAGTAGTTTCCTTATTCTACATGACAGTTTCTCCCAAGCTGTTCACAAATTCCCATCTGCCTCAGTATTCACACAGGCGTATTGCTCAACTTTCACACACTCCATGCACTTCCTTTAGTTCAGCACAAGTTTGCTTCTCCCCATTTCTGCCTGCAGTGCTGTTACTCAGCTGCACACCCAGACGGAGCTTGGTGACACTGGTTTCCCTGTAGCTGCTTTATGACACAGTGCCTGGAGCTGCCTGCTCCTTTCTGCCCTGTGCCCACAGGGCTCTGGCACCTCTCCTGCAGTCGTGGTACCACACAGATGCCCTCCCGTCTTCGCTTCTCCCCTTATCTATGCGCTGCTCATGCAAACACCTGCTAGCACTATGAGCACTCCTGCGCTATGCAAACGTCTCCTAGCTATACACAAATAAACTTAGACTTTTGCCAGTTGTAACAATGAGTCACAGTCTACTTCTAATGATGTTGAAAAATGCTAATTACATCTCAAGGCCATAGTCATACCCAGCTTAAAGCCTTAGTTTGTTTACCACATCTCCTCCCCTTGTGCACATCCATTAGACAGGCTGAAAAAACACACACAAATGTTGTGTGTGTCAGTGGGCCAGCAGAAGACAAGCTAAGTGAGGGGAGGCAGGACGACTGCTGCTGCCAGGGTGGACGGATGGCTAAATGCCTGTGATGTGCAGTGAAGTCTGGGCTGTGAAATAAATGGTGAAAGGGTGGCCTGACAATCACTGCTGCAGGCACACGTGGCTGAATTCAGGGCAGTTTTTTTGCTGGCAGAAGCTGGCCATGAAAACATCTCTTCTGCCGGCAAGGGACCTGGTGATGCTGGCAGGGCATTTCTGCAGGGCAGAAGTACAGGCCCTTCTCAGCTTCTTACCAGTAGTGTTTATTGATTTGAAGGCCTGTATTTGTACAGCAATACTGCTGCGCTGCAGCCTGGGGGGAGCAGCAGTTGGATTTTAGTCAATACACTTTTGAATCAAGCTAGTTATCTCGTGGTTGAGGGGTTTCTGAAGCTATCATTTAAAACCAGCTAAAATGTGACATAAAGAAGACTTACCACCTCTGTGAAGAATTACTTTAGAGTCCAACACCTCCTTATTACTGCGATCATGAAGCCACCCAAATCAGCACTCCTGTGTGTCACAGAGCATTGGCAAAACAAATCTCATGTACAGACACACAAGAAAACAACTGCCAGAAAATGCAATTGCTAAATTATACCGACTGTCTCATCCCTTGCTCACGCGGCAGCTCCAGGTTTCAGTCCGGATGGCTTTTCCTTGGCTTCTAAGCGCCACCTGCTGAAACACAAAGCCACATGTCGGAGCCCAGCACTTGGACACTTGCCGGTGCCAGCATATTGTGCAGCTCCAAAAGCGTTGTTCAGATGGGACCTGCGGGAAAAATTAAGCCCACAACAAACTAAGCAGCGTCTCACTTATTTATAGTCTATGGCCCCAAAGAAGTTTGGGCAAATGAAAGCAGAAATCAGAGTTTCCAGGATTTCTTTATTCTTAAAATGAAGTAGGCATCAGTGTCCACAGAAGCATTAACTCCATACCAGTAATTCAGGAATTCATCTTTTGTAACCTAAGAATGAGAAAAACAGTGTTTACAAGAATGATGGCTATATACTGTGGCTCAACAGACTCTATATTTTGCAAATAGTTCTTTTGCATCTTCCGGGGAAGTCTGATTTTTTCATCAGACTGTCCTAACCTGATATTAGGATGTATTGCTGCAGCAAGCTCTAACACAGCATTTGGTTGTGTGACGCTAATGCCAATGGATTGAGATTGTTTCACTGGGAAACAGAGCTGCTTCTATGGGCTCAAAAAGAAAAAAAAAAATCCAGTTATTTTAAAATATTGATGGCATAACTTACATGTCACAGCAAAATTAGATTAGTCCAACATCAGGCCCATCACCAAATGAATGTAAAAAGCCCCAAAGGTTTGTCAAACAACAGAAAAATTGAGACACAAAGCAGAAATGCATTGATGAAAATGTCTAAAAGAATAAATCTATGCCACAAGATTGGAGCTTCTCTAATACAATCTGACAATCGTTTTTCCAGAAAATGTACATAAGCTAAAAAAAAAAAAAAATCTTCACCTTCTGAGGGGGAAAAAACCACCACCAAACAAACAAACAAACAAACAAACACACAAACAACAAACCAAACAAACACAACCAAACCCAACATTGTCGCTTTTGGGAAAAATACCACGTTTTCCATGAATAAAAGGATCAGCTTTATCTCAGGAAAATAAACACTTCCCACATTTTACCACAATCTCTGCTTTTCCACAGAAAACAAGGCTTGATTCAGCTTCCACAAAACCCTGTGCTTCCTTTCTTTCCAAGATGTTCAACAAAGGCTGGATCCTGTTCCCAGTCTCCAGTGGCAGCTCCTGTTGGGATTAGCAGCAGTGCTGTGAGCTTGGGGGGAAACCTGGGTCCAGATTTTGGTGGAGGTGGGGCTGCTGTACCTGGGGTGGTGCAAACTTTCAGGCATCAGTGTGGAAGAGGTGCTAGAGCCAAAACCAAGCTCGCTTTGAAACCACAAGGATTTCAGACTCAGCTGAGGCACATCAGTATGTGCAGGGGGCTGCTGCAAATAGAGAGGCAGCTTTGAGCCACATGAGGACTTGGTGTTAAGCACAGGCTACTGGGAATGCTGCTTTCTGCTCACCCTACAAGAGAGGAAAGCTAAAGGAATAGGGCGGGCTATAATCACAGTGAAAGCCATAGACAGTGGGTAGCTGCTGGCAGTGCTGATGCCGTAGGTTTTAACGTCTATATTTTTCAAATCCTGTATTGCCTAGTGTATAATTCTGAAGTTTCCTACAGCTTGTTAGCTGCTCTCTTAGGCCCGATAGACAAAACAAAGCTTCTCTGAGCTTGCTGTTCAAGGACACTCAGGCCGTCCGAGGCCTAAAGGTGGAAAATAGGACCAGGAGAGGGGTGGAGAAATGGAAGAGAGATAAAGTTTTAATTGGTGAATTTATGCTGATATGCAAATGGACCAACCCTATAACAGTGTAAAGAACTCGTGACTTGTCATCCATCTTGGGGTCCATTTTATGGAAGTAGCCTCTGGCTCACCAGGGTGTACCTTGAAGGCCTTTCAAATAAATACCTACCTTTATTCCCTTACTCCTGTCTAGTCTCTGTTTCTAGGTGGCTGGAGAAGGCAACAGTGCCAGGTTGCTCTTGGCATTACCTGTTTTACTGGGGAAAGCTGAGGCTGCTGCTGCTGCTGCTGCTGGTCCCAGTGTGGAGTAGAGGAGCTGGTAAGGCAAAAATCAGTAAAATCACTGGTCTTGCTCCTTCTGCCAGCCGGTGACAGCTCTGCCACAGCAAAGCTGTGCTCTGCCCACACGGCTGCAGAGGTTTGAGGCATCACTGTGCTCAAGGAATTACATAAAGGCAAGTTGGCTTCTGTACAGCAATGTGCACAGGTGGTTTCATCTGCAAAACTTCTGCTGCTGCCATCTGCATCTGCCAAGATAGCTTTGTGTCAGGAGAGCAGCAGAATGAATCAGATCACTGAAAATATCTTGTGGTCTAGTTTCAAGAATATATGGTAGAGTGGGGCTTGCATTCAACTCAGTTGCCTGAATCAGAATTTTATGCTGCAGGAGACAGTATAAGATGAAAAACATGTCTGGATCACATCAAGCCGAAAATTTCCTCTCCCAGACAGAAACATGAAGCCACAAAGAGCACAGAGAAGGTAAAATCAAAAGGAAGCTGCAGAAGTTCCACCTTTCCCAGAGGAGCACAGCAGAAGAAAAGGCTGTCTCCCACCTCTTTGTCTCTGTACATTGTACTCCCTTGTGGTAGCGGGATGGTGTCATGGACGTGGTCTGACTGCTCATGCAGAGGCAGGAAGTGGGGGCAGAGTCCTGAAGGAGTTATAAGGGAGCCTTTTCCCTCTTTCCCACAGGGCTTTACCAACATTTTTGGAGCAAAATTCAGTGCTGGCTGTTGGGGAGGGCAGACCTTATTCCTGACAAGACACTGTGCCACACGGCAGGCTGGAGCTCAAGGTGCAGGCAAACCTCCACTTCTGGGACTGCCCCCAGCCCTGCAGATTCAGATGTTCCTGTGGTTTGTGCCATCCTGTTTAGCATCTGTTGCACAATCAGAAAGAAGAAATAGTGCTTCGAACATGAAGCACCAACCAAGATCTCCCATCATGATGCTAGCACCAGATACAATGGTGTGCATTGCCACCTATCTCCCAAAATCTGCTGTGTGTGCTGTGGAGCCACAGGCTGGCAGGACAGCCACTTATCTCCTGCATCTGCTGGGTCTGTAACAAGCACACAGCAGCTGCAGCTGAACAGCGGCCTTTCAGCTTCATTTTTGGGTCTCCCAGATCACAGAGAGGGAAAGTGAAGTGCCAAAGGGAGGCTCTGGGCACTTGCTGTCAGTCTTGATAATCCCTCTTGTCTGGTTCAGATCCTTTTAACTTTTCTTTAACCTGTGAAAAGTGCATTCTCTGAATGTCCAGTGTGTGTGTGTCCAGTGTGTCATTATGGCTGCATGCTCCCCAGTAGAGCTTTTACTACCTAGCACTTAATACCTCTGTTTGTTCCATTAATTTGCACACATATTAATCAAATTACATTTCTTACAGGACAGATTCCAATTTGAGTTCTACAACACCTAATTACAAGTGAAAAATCATGGTTTTGCTTCCCAGATTATTTACTTTTTTCCTGAAAGCACTATGTGTTTCCTGCCATTACCAATTGTTATTCAGACTGCTCCAAGGGCAACTCTGTTCCCACAGAAGTGAAAGGAAATTTTGCCACTGATTTTGAAGGCACCGGGAACCAGCCCTTGGGAAACATGGCTCTGTACAGATGTTGAAATGTCTCAGCTGTGAACCGTATTCTCAGGAAACATATCCAGTGAGCAGTGAGGTCCACACGCAGGCAGACCTGAGCTGGGAACTATTCCAAGACCACTAGGGATACACCACCAGGGTGAGGGGTTTTAAGATCTCCTGGATCATGTCCTTCAAGTCCCCACACAAAACCCCATTAGTCCAACTCAGTGTAGAAATCTTATCCTGAAGCAGAGGGTTTTCCCCAGCTGCCACAGGCCCAGCTAAGGCTCCCAGAGGCCAGTGACAAAACTTCTGCTGTTTTCAAAAAAACCACAGTTGCTTTCAGTACCAGTCCTCCCTTCTGAAAATGTATATTGGTTTGGAATTAAATAAAATTGGAAGGTAGTAGTACCAAAGACAAACTGGCTGCAGTTATTCAGATTAAAACTTCCACTTCACTTGAACAAATATCAGCCTGTCAGATCACTGCAGGGTGTGAAGACATGAGATAGCAAGTCAAAAGGAAATGTTTCTTTCATTTTGTGATTCCCACAGTCCATCCACATTACTTTCTTTCTATTTGAAAGAGAAGACAGATAGCATGACACCATGTTGTGAATCAATTAATAAAAGTGACTGGATTCTAATCAAGCTGCCAGAACATTACAGCCCCTATTTGATAATAAGTTTGTTCTTTACATATATTGGCACTTAAGTAGCATTGCTGTAAGTAAAGGCTCCTCTTATGATGGCTGGCAGTAATAAAGAGAATTTCTCCACCAGTTTCCAGTGTCAGCCAGAATGCAAGTTTCTGAAGGATTAGTGGTCAAGAAAATAATTGAGTTTGCACAGCCTTCACTATGGAATTGCAAACAGTTATTGCTCATACTGAGATCATCACCGGACAAAAGAAAAGTAGGGTCTGCAGAGGATCAGTGCAGCAAGCACTCAGGACTTCAGTGTTTGAACTGTTAGCAACCCAGCCTAAGAGTTGAGACTACATCAGAAAGGCTGTTTTGAAAGTCCATTTTATAACCCTATATTGCTTTTAACTGCCTGAAATAGAGCAAATGCTGCCATGCACAAGCCATTTACTTTTTGCTACAGCAGCACCTTCTCAGTCTGGGAGAGCAGCAGAATGGTGAGAGAGGAGCAGAAAGTAGAAGAAAAAAAAGAAAAAAGTATCAAAGTAGGAAAAATTAGACACCTCACACTCACACATTAGGTTTTTTCGGGATTTTTTTTTACAGTTTCCTCTGTGTGCCATTTCCCCACTCTCTGTATGGACGAAGGACAAAAGATGAACAGAGACAGCCTCACTGGTGTGACAAGAAGGGTAGGTTCCCGGTCTTTATTCAGCATCAGAAAGAGACGATGACGAGAGAAGAAAGTTACAAGTTCTTTACTTCCCAGAAAGCTCCCTGAAGTCACAGCCTGGTCATAAAACACTGTGAATACAAATAAGTAGTAAGCAACGCTCAGTGTAGGTGTGTACAGGCAACAGCTACCAGGTCAGAAAACATTCCAGGAACAGAGGCAAAAAAAAAATACTGTAACACATGTATACCCTTTGAAGAAAAATACAAGTAAAGTGACTTCACAGTACAGAAATAAAGGAATCAAACCAGGGGGAGGGGAGTGAAATTATATAAAAGGCTGCACAGGGCGTTGAAACATGGTATGCACAGGAAAGCTGTCTGCGTATTTAGTCGTGAGCCAGGAAAAAAATCCCAGGGCTTTAAAAAGCATTTTGCATTTATCCTGGTCCATGTCTCCCCTTCTGGGATTATCCCTCCAGCCTCCCCATACTGGGAACTCACTGCTGGTTCCCAGCAGCAAGATCAGCAGTTGTTCCATCACACAAGAAACAAAGAGATACCCAAGAAAAAAAGAGATAATGCAGTGCTACAGGTGACAGGTCTACCTGACCCTCCTGGGCCAGACTTACTTCCATTTACAACAGCCTGTCCAAGACCACCACACTTCCAGAATATCTTGGTTTCCTTCTCTTGCATCCTCTCCCACAGAGGTATGTATCTAACACTGAAAGAGGGGTTTGCCCAAGAGCCACAGCAACCTACTTCAGATGTCAGAAAAGGAAGGAACAGCTCTTCTCAGAAAAGACACACCAGGGATGCAAAGAGAAAAAGGACAGATGTGTGGAGTGGCTGGATGCCAGATCTGCTCTCTCATTAACCTCTGATCCCCTGAGGCTGCGCCTACTGAAGCATCTGGGAATTAATTCTGCAGATTGAATGTAATTGGCACAGTTACTGGAAACTGTTGTTATGGAACGGGAGGGTGTTGTTGTACATACACTTAATCACAGGAACCTACAAAAGGTGAAAGTAAAGTCTTGCTCCTTTAACTGTATGTTCAGAGTTTCCAAGCATTCTTCATCATGACGATAAAGTAGACGTCTGTGTCTATCGAAGCGCTGACCCCAGCGTAGTAGTTCATGAATTCTTCTGTTGTGACCTGAGACAGAGAAATTAAAAATAGAAAAATGAACCTTTGGTTCTTTTAATGCTGCAAGTCAAAACCACATACTGAGAAGAAATCTTAACATTAAGATTTCTTAACATTTTTTAAGAAATCTTAACATTAAGAAATCTTAACAAGATACTGAACATCTATTTCACGTTGTTGCTAACGAAAAGTAATCCAACAGGAGGAATTAAGACACTTAAAATTTGTTTAATTTCATTTTGCTAGAAACAAGAGCTCATGTTCTCCATAACACTTGAATGAAGATGAATGTAAAGTTTAACTAACCTTATCAGGAACTGAAGTTAAAATCACTGCTGCCTAAGAAGACAAATATTTTAACGTACCTTTTTCCAGGGATGCTATAATCTATTTCTTTGCATTATTACTAATTAAAGTGGATGGGGTTTCTGATGCAATTCAGAGACAGCTTGGAACTTTATATCCACCCACAGAGAGAAAATATCATTGCTCTAAAGAAGCCTCACTTAATGAAACAAATGTTCTTTCAAATACCTAAGAGTTTTGAATAGCTTTCATGGGTATTTGAGGTTCCAAAAATGACCATTAAAAAAAATCAAATTAGCTGAGAGAAAAACTGTGCCTGTCTCTTGTGATGCCTTAACTCTCAAAAAGTCATTCTTTGAATAAACATCACATAGAAAAATACAAAACAATATAAAAAAGACATTAAGCTATGAGACAGTGTCCAAAGGAGGGCCAGGAGGGTGGTGAAGGATCCAAAGAGGAAGTTGTGTGAGGAGCAGCTGAGGTGACTTGGTCTGTTCAGCCTGGAGTGGACAGAAGGGAGACTTCATGGTGGTCCTCAACATCCTCAGGCGAGGAAATGCAGGGGCAGGCACTGATCTCTGCTATGTGGTGACAGTGACAGGACTTGAGGGAATGGCCTGAAGCTGTGTCAGGGGAGGTTTAGGTTGGGTATCAGGAAAAGTTTTTCACCCAGAGAGTGGCTGGGCACTGGAACAGGATCCCCAGGCAGTGGTCACAGCACCAGCGTGACAGAGCTCAAGAAGCTTTTGGACAGTGCTCTCAGGCACTTGGTATGACTCTTGGAGTGTGCAGTGCAGGGCCAGGAGTTGGACCTGATGATCCTGATATGTCACTTCCAACTCAGCATATTCTGTGATTCCATGATATCTGCTCTGATTGCATTGTGTATTTCAGAACTTAGAAAAACATGACAATAAGGAGAAGAGACCACTCCAGAGTGTCCTACCTTCACAAACTGATTACAAGCCTCATTGAACCTGCCTATTTCAGAGGCACCCAGCAAGATCACATGAAGAGGACCTTTCTAGCAAATACTCAACCTTGAGGCACTTCTGCTAGAAACATTTTAGGTATTCAGTATCATTAGTGTGTTGTGATTCAGGAAAGCCACAGTCTGTTCTCAGAAGAAACAGCAATCAGGTGAGCTAACATCAGGATTGCTGAACAAGAGGTGGGTGCTCAGAGTAACCAGGCACTGAACTCAGCAAGGAGTCACTTTGGGGACTCATTTAATGTGTCTACGTATGATGTCAGAACAAAAAGCAGGAACATTTTGTTTGACATTTTCTGGATGTCACCATTGCTGTGAAGATGGAAGGGAATAGCTAGCTCAGAACTGGTATCTCTAAGGATGACACTGCAGCAGAAGGAATGAAATTCAGCTATACTAAGTGCAAAGTCATGCCCATAAATAAAATAAAATAAAACTCACCACCTCTCTATGCCTGAGAGCCTGGGTGTTGGGAACAAAGCAAGTGAAGGATTCGGGTGGAGCATTAGACAGGTAGGAGTCACCAGTGCAATGCAGCCATGAAAACCCAGATGCAGCCTGGAGAGTGGGAAATGTTGAAGACATTCCACAAAGCGCTGATAAAAACTGACAGCCTTTTTTGTTATTATTAACTGCACAGACTGAGAATATCGCCACATGAACCCAAGAGATACAGAATTGCACTGAGCCAGTGTCATGGGTTAGCACAGTTTGGAGTTTTAGTTAAGAAAAAAAATTATTCCACCAGCCAAGGAAGTGATGCTTGTTACAAAGGGCTATTGTAACTTACTTCCTCCAAACCTGATAAAACCAATCAATTGACTAATTTGAATACTGACAGCTCTATTAAGCCACTCAGAAGCTGGTTATGCCTCTGTAAAAAACATCATTTAAAGACAGGCAAGGCAGGAATCTTCCTCTTGCTTTTCCGGTGTTGGCACAGGTAACTTGGGCCAGACCAGTTCGGCCCTGCAGGCCAGGGCTGGGCCAGGCCATGGCCCGTGGCTCTGGGCAGGCTGAGATGCCCCCCTCCTCCCAGTCCAGCTGTCGAGATGAAACTTTCCATCGAGACC